>JAWQUT010000098.1:506542-520278 GCA_033807755.1 Ellobium chinense
CCCCCCATTATTTGTCTCTAGCACTTCCATCGTGGCAACAAGCTAACTCAAGACTTACTTAATATAGTGTAAAGTTTTGTTGTTTTTTTTTTTAATTTCTTACATAGCATAGGCCTAAAATTGCACAATCTTTGTACAAGACGAGAGACACAAAAGGAAAAAAAAAAAGTTTCTCTAAGATCTGTTTAACTTAGTGAATAAATAATATCTTGTTTTACGTGTATTTCTTAAATGCATGCCGTGATGAGTACATAGTGCTTACTAGCCACCGCACCTACTTCAAATAATGCAAGAGCTCATGTTCACAAAATGTAAGTTCTGCAATGAAGATTACCGGTGTAATCGATTCTGTCACAATGGCGGCAAGGTGGCTCTCGCGACCCTTGTTTACTTAATCAACGGTGAATGTGGCGCTCACGGCCCTCAGCCAATTAATTTCAGATATACCTACCAGCAGGGATTGTAGTGCCCTCTGTTTAAATAATAGTTTTGTTTATTGTTTTCACATCCGCAAGTATCGGGAAAGATAGTACTGATGCATTACGTTGATTGTAAATTGTATTTTTCTCAATAATATATGATAGATGATAGATGCCTATATGTTTTTCAATACGTTCGCAATAAAGATCCTTGTATTCTTGGCTGTCAGATGTCTTCTAATTTCAACTTCGTTATAAATCATTAGTGTCAAACGGCCAAAAACGTTCCAAAGCAGGAATTCACGAAGGCAATAAATTTAATGCATCTTCGCCTCTGACGTAGATTAATAGGACTTAACGAGTGACGTGAGTACTTTGTGCTCACATCGTTTCGTTACGATCCTACTCTTAGTGATCATAATCTGGAACTGCTAGTGCCTTTGTTGAATAACCGCCACTGTCAAGGGAAACAAAAACTCAGTGGTCAGAGCAGTCTTTGCTGCTGATGGAAATTTGAGAGCTTGTTGTACTGAACTGCACCAGCCTTTCATTACTAAGCCGCCAGTAAAATTAAACTAAGGTCACACACATTTATGTCAGAAAGAAGACAGGTGGGCGGGACCAAACCTAGAAATAGACAGATCGTCTTTGTCTGTAGTGCCAAGAGGTGGAAGAAGAATACCACTGTTTACTGACGTGTCCTAAATTCAGTAAGCCGAGAAAACTTATTTGTCAAGCCATTTCACATTTGCCTTAGTCATATTTTGAGGTTTTGAGAAATTTAGCGCTCTCAGTCTGTTACTCAAAGCATAACAATAAGGCACATGTGGCTTAGCTTGTAAATTGGGATATATTAACAAATCAAACCTCTTTAAGTTCTTTTCATAGGAAAGAAAGAAGATAAATGAACTGTTGTATTAATATAAACAACTCAAATCATCGCAAAAGAAAAAACAAAAACACAAAAAAAACTTAGAGGCAATATGAAATGAGCATGACGATATTTACCTTCTCGTCTTTTGGTAAACCAAGTACGGCACAAGTTGTAAATTTGTTGAAGAAGGGCAGTTGCAATGACGTGAGAAAGTGGGCAAATTTATTTGTCTTAAGATATTAAACGAATACAACAAAGAGTGTTGAAACAGTAGCTGTCATTGTCTGCTTCAGTGGTTATAAAATGTTATTTTAGACATAGTTGCTTCAGAAATATAAAAACTGATGTGAGGATGTGTCATTGTAAGAAAAGACAGAGCATGAATAGTGGGAGAGGTGAGAGACAGGTGAAGGTGAAAAATACAATAATACTGGTTATTTTAGGTAAATGTATGAGACTAAAAAATGCTTGTAGATTGTATTATATGAAATGTCCCTGCCGTTTCTTAAATGTGGGTGAGAGACAGGTGAAGGTGAAAAATACAGTAATATTGGTTAGTTTAGGTAAATGTATAAGTGTGTAAATGTAATAATGTGTTCTTTAACTTTAAGAGTATGTAGATTGTACTATATGAAATGTCCCTGCCGTCTCTTGAATGTATAAGTGGAAAATTATAGAGACAATTAGCTTTTTTTTTAAAATGTATCTCTTAGACAGATTCTCTTTACTCAGGTAATGTACTTACTTTGTCTTGAATGGTATCGAGAGAGAGAGAGAGAGAGAGAGAGAGAGAGAGAGAGAGAGAGAGAGAGAGAGAAAGAACTGATCCTAAGAACATAGTTCTTTTTTTGCTCAATTACATCTAAATGTTGTCTGAGCTTAATAAACTTGTTGTGATCGTTGTTGTTATTGTATGTAGACTAAATGTTGTTATTTGTAATAAATACGCTTGCTAAATTGTTTTGGATAACGCCCAAAAAAGATCTTTGACTTGACCTTGTAACGTTTTGTCTTAGATATTCCTCAGTTTTTACTTTCAGTTTGTTTATCTAGGCCGAAGTCAACAACATAACAATATAAATTTCTATATATTACACCTCAGAAAGAAATTTAAAAACAAATATATTATGTTCAAAACACATTCTCTCTCTCTCTCTCTCTCTCTCTCTCTCTCTCTCTCTCTCTCTCTCTCTCTTGCAGTTTTTACTGCAACTCCAGCAACACCCTATGAGATCAGCCACATCATATTCGTCCATCTCACGAATGAACGTAGAATGAATGTAGAATGAATATAGAATGAATGAGTACACTAGAGGGGCCAAACACAGTATACCACCCGAGCTCCTCTTACAGTCTACTCCGTTCTATTACATTACAGATAATAGTACATTCCGCTTAATTGCAGCGGTTTCCACCATATATGCTGTATAAAAGTCAATGGATAATTGTAATCCCGTTTCAATTGCAACTTTTTCTGTGTGTTCCCAGTGAGTTGAGATTAAGTGGCGTTGACTGTACATGACGTCAAAGCTTTTACGTGGTGACGGAATTCACCTTGTTTCGAGCTTAGCGGGCTTCTCCAATATCAGAAGACTCTGACAGATATGAAGGCTAAATGATGGTGAAATATGAAATAGACAGGAAAAATTTAATAAAGTATTCATACATATTTCAACACATCTAGCAAGTGACAGGCCTACTTGCTTCAGCTTCCCACCGTCTGTCAACTTTACCGAAGTAGAAGTAGATTCTTTGCGTCTTTATGTTGACGCGCGAGTTGCCACTCTGATTACGATTGTTATCCGTTAAGGTAAATTTGAAGGTAAGAAAGAGAGAGAGAGAGAGAGAGAGAGAGAGAGAGAGAGAGAGAGAGAGAGAGAGAGAAACAATGAGAGAGAGAGAGAGAGTATGGAAGTATGAGTGAACGTCTGAGCGAATGATGGAAGAGTGATGTAGATGAGTGAGTGAATGAATTAATTCCTAAGAACATAATTGGTTTTTTGTTCATTTACAATTGGACGTTGTCTGAGCTTAATAAACGTATTGTTTTTGTTATTGTTATGGTAAATTGTTACTGATGAATAAGCGAATCTTAAGTGATATTTAAAATATTAAAGAATCACTCGGTACATATTTTTAAAAATTTTAGCGGTGTAAATTTTACTAAAACTTATTTACCTTTAAAGTTTGGTCTCTCTACTGTCAGTTCTAGGGGGCCTTCCATGTCCAGGCCATCCATTATATGTGTGTGTGTGTGTGTGTGTGTGTGTGTGTGTGTGTGTGTGTGTGTGTGTGTGTGCTAGTTCGTGATGTACTGGATGGTCTCATAGTCCGGGACACATACGTCTGGACCCACAAATTGGAGGATTCTACGATTTTTTTTCTTAGGACTGAAGAACAATATTGTGTGACCTACAACACAAAAGTTTACCAAAATCGGAAGTGTGGAAAGAGGTCAAAATTGACCATTTAGATGACCAANCGCGCTTGCCTATCTCTGCAGGTAGTTATGATGTACAAATGAATCACATATTAGATCTATATTTTGGAAATCCTGGTATTGCATTCTGTACATTTCTAGTATCCATATTAGAAGTGGCTCTTCTTGAGCTAATTTTGACTGCAGAACAGTAGGTTTGTCAGAGACATCCAGACCTTACTGATTCTATCACAGTATCTGGTAGCCATTTTTTTTTTAATACACCGAATTACAACGAATAATAATTTTGAGAATTCAGTTTTATATAGCTGAAATTTTAGCGTGCAATTTGCACAGCTATTGCCTGTACTCATTCTTGATTTCAAAAAGATTGATAGTACGGGCATGTAACAGCTTCAGAATATAAAAGTACATAGCGTCCAAAACGACCAAGCCCGGGGTACGTCTGTCACATTGTCAAAGGCTCTCAGTGTTGACAAGATTTTGCTAATTTTTTTTCGATGTGACAAATGTAGGGCGCCGAAGTCAGTGAACTTTGAAACACGTCTACAAGTACATAGATACCTTGGTACCAAGGAGTCCGTTGTTTCTCGATCTTGTAAATGATTTTCATTTATATTTTCTAGGTACACACGCGCGCGTCCGCACATACAAGCGCGTGTGCACACAGACACAGACACAGACACACACACACACACACACACACACACACACACACACACACACACACACACACACACACACGCACACACACATACACACACACTCTCACACACAAATACGCACGCATGCACTCACACAAATATACCTACTATCTGAGCTGTCTCTTAACAGCTAATCTTCACAAACTTCTCTCCTGATGTTCTCACTAACTAGTCTGCCTACTGGCAAGAGTAGATCCCAAAAATACTTTTCACGGCTTAAATCAAAAAAATCTATCCTCGAATAAAGCAACATGCCCACGCAAATCTACTCTGTTTTTGGTCATCGTGTCACGTTTCAAAGATCTCATCGATAGGAGACACTTTATTTTTTATAGAGTGGATGTTGGGAAATTTCTCGTACAGTTAATCTCGTACAGATCTAGACCTAGATCTAGTATGATTTATGTTTATAACCATGTTATTGGCTTCAACGATCACATAGGAGCATGTTGCTCCTGCTATCGCTCCTTTGTGTCTTTGTAAAACGTAAGCTTAAAAGAGCATAGTGCTTAACGGGATCGCCTAAAGACTAAACCTAAATCTATTCTCGCATTTAGCTTGTGAATTTATTTGGAAAGATCTTTGTTCACTGAGCACTTGATTTAAAGAAAAACTGTTGTGATGTGTACGGTATGTTAAAAAATGATTGTTACAATAAAACAAAAAAACATTGCGAAAGCATAGTCTGACCATTTATTGTATTTTATCTATTAATGTTCACCCCAAAGAACATCTCTTGTACGCAAGAACAGAGATGCGTCATTGAATAAACTTGAAAGTTTCAATTTATCTTACAAGATGAGGAGAAGTTGCATTAGTTGTATGGTTCACAAATTGTGAAACTAACTCTGCATGGTGCTTTCAGAGGGCAGATTTAAAAAAAAACCAAAAAAACTATAATAGAGCTGATCCTAACACTGTCATTTATATAATTATCCTAGTCCAGTTAGTAATGTGGAACCATCCCTGTTGGGCTGAGTGGCTTAAGCTAGAGATGTTCGTAGTCGATATTCTCAGTTCTTCAAACCTTGAGTACTAACCACTCCACCATCGCGGATATCCATATACTGTAATCTCTGGATAAAGGCACGAGACAAGGCTACTTTAGCTACTGCATTTAGCACTGTTTCTATGGCGATATCTCAGCATCCCTCTGGTCTCTGCATTGGCCGTAGGGTTGGACAAGTTCACAGACTTGTCAGTTCAGATCAAGTCCACTTAGGAAGAGAAAAAACAAAGCGAAGGATCAAGTTTACACCATTTCTATGAAAATTGAGTAGTTTTCCTTGGTTTTGTAAACTGGCGCTTGAGGTAAATGTGACTCAAATTTAGGCAGAAAATTAAAGTTCAGATCAAACATCCAAAATAACAAAAAAGTTCAGATCCAGATTAGTTCATTCAAAATAGCTACATGTAAGTTCAGATCAAGTATATGCGAACTTAACTTAAGTTCACGAACTGCGTTTACATATTCCCAGTTCTACCACAACCCACATTAATGTGTGTTTGGCTATATCTATTATAATACTTCGTCATAAACCTTCTAGTTACTGCAAGTCTTAAGTTACCTCAGTACTGTGTGTTGCTGAGACGAAGTACCAATACCTGTACCCTCTGCTTTTTTATGGTCTATTGCGGTTCAGACACTCTGGTTTAGGAATAAAAATAACGAAGTTTAGAGCTAAAAATTCCGTATCCAGAGTAATGTCTGTTCGCAGGACTTCATACTATTATAACCCCGGCAGGCCAGATTACTCAGGGACTTTCTCACATTCTTGGGGAGCATTTTTTGTATCACAATATTGCTACCACTCACAGACGCTGATCATAAGAATACTGACAAGATCCTTCATTGCTTGTAACCAGGTTTTCATTATACAGACGGATAGACTGAGGTAACTGAATGAAGCGTTGTCCTTAGATATTTAAGACATGGCCATGATCCAGAACAAACCTGCGCTCTGTAGACCTTGAGTTCAAGGCCGTAACCTCGCGGCCGGGCTGGTCGACTAAATTAGATTGACCAATATTTCTCTTAGCAGATTTAATTAACTTACATAATGCTGGGAAGAATTTCCATATGTGTGCCGTTCTACAGTATGCTCCTGATTAGTTCAAATAAACATACTAAAGAGGGATTATTTGATGGGGCCGGTATAAAAAAAAAAAAAGTGGCGTTTTTCTGGGTGGGGAGGAGGGGGGAGGAGAGAAAGAAAGAAAGAAAAGTGTTCAGGTCGTAATTCTTGTACAAGCATACCTTTATTCAAAGTACATTTTGCATAGAACGGAAGGAAGAAAAACATCGGGTGTATCAGGGGTTCGAACCCGGGCCGATAGACGGGTTCATAGATTCGAAGACCAGCAGAGCGGTGCACACAGCCACGAAAGTAAAGTAACAAATAGCATCAATAAGTTTATATAACTGAAAAGTTAAAATAGTTGGTCTGTTTAAACTAATTTGCGATAATACTGCTAATTGGACGTATCTAATTTTATTTTGCATGATTAGGTGCTTTTTCAAATACTAAAACTGAAGAAATTCTGCTTTCATTTCTCAATTTCCGTCTTCATTTTGGACAGATCTGAGACAGATTGAAGTGCTCTTGAGAGACAAGTAATTTATGTAGCCAGGCAAAAAAATGCATGTTTTGTTCACCTTCCCTTTTGACTCCAACTTTTTTCCATTCTTTCCTGGCATGTGTATGTGGAAAATAAGGTAATGCTATCAATATTTAGATGTAGTATTAACTTTTATTTAAGCACAGATATTTCTCATGTAATAAATTTTTCGTGGTTTTTTTTTTCTGTACATGTACTGTTTGTGATGAATATTTCTGACATTGTATGATTTGATTTGTTTTGGCTACTGTTGAATAAAGATCTTGAGCTACCCATTTCTAATTCTCTCTTCCTTCTATCTCTCTGAATCTCCCTTTTTCCAGTATCTCTCTCACTTTCTCTCTCTTTCTCTCTCTCTCTCTCTCTCCCTCTCTCTCTCCCTTTCACTCAGATTTTTACTTTTTTCTCCCTTGGGTGCTATCCTAACCTACCATTCTCTGCCGTTCTCCCCTCTGTCTCTCATTCTATATCTTTACCTACATTCCTCTTCCATTCTTTCTCTCTTTTCCTTCATCCTCGCTCTCGTCCTTCCCTCTTTTGTTCTCCATCATCCATGACTCAGCTTTCCCATTTCCCCCTCTATACTCTCTCTTCTGTCTATCCCTTCTCCTTCATTGACTCTCTTCTTCCTCTCCCACTCACTCTATTTTTTCTCAGCGTCAACCACATTCATACTCCAAAACCAAAATTCAAATCTGATAAGACTGAATCTCCGCATCTCTGATTTCTACTCCCCTCCCCTCTTCTCCCCCTGTCACTTTCTTTGAGAAACTATACCTAATGGGCCAGTGCAAATGCCAGTGATGCAGTCTAGTAAAAAAGCAATAATCTCAAACGGCGCAAAATTTTATAGCCAAATATTTGTAGTTGCGACCCGTGCTCTCCTTAACAACCATCAGATGAAGTGATCCATCTGTCGATAACGATCCTGAGTCCTGATGGTAATAGTTTGGTAAAGCTGTGCTAAAATCTTGTTAAAAATAGGCGCATGTTTCACCTTTTCTTACTTTCGCCTATCTTACTTCAGTGAACAGCATTGTTGCCAGGTCAGACTTGAAAAATAATCCAGAAAAAAAAATCGTCTTTAAAGCCCCCAAAAGCCTCCAAGAAGCAGCAAACTTTTCTAAAGGCAAGAATGACATAAAAATAAAATGATTTCAGCCGTTTGTCTCGAAGAATGTTCTCCAAGTTCTTTTAGCCCATATCTTAGATGAAAAATACATTCTGCTTTCACTTGGAAATGCTGATAATTATATAAAATGTATAAAAAAATAGAGATAAATGCAACTCTTACAAAATAAGCAACAATAGGGAAGGCGTCATTATTTTTAAAAAACCCCAAAAAACAGCGCCAAGAATCATGAAGAGTAGCCGCATTTGGCGACATGGGAGCCAATCTGGTAACAGCAGTGATCTACTGAAGCAGGAAGTAAAGTGTCCTAACCTTTTAAGAAAAAAACTTCTGTTTGATACTTAAATCATGTTACGAAGGGGTGAAGCATTAACTCGTGACAATATCTTAAATTATGTGGGGCATGATTCGTCATGAAGCATGAATTTTTTTTTTTTTTTAAAGCAAATTACTAAGCACAAAACTTTCTTGATTTNATATATATATGACTTCCTGTAAATCCACTATATAAATATGACTTTCTTTAAAGACCGCAAGGAAACATGGCTCACTTAAAACGCAACGTATTCCTTCGATTGTTCTCAGCTTGATATAGATTCGTTCCCTAATTGTGTTTCCCGTTGTCGGTGGCCCGTAATTTGGCTTGCGGGCCATACTTGGGCGTTTGCGGGCCAGCGGTGATCCTATTATTATTACCAAGTCCTGAAGAACAGGGACGGGGGCAAGAGTGCAAGGAGAAATCGAAGATGCATGCCCTTCCATGTCTGCCCATGGCACGCCCAGATAATTTCCAGAGGCAGATTAAGTAACTGCGAATTCACCGCGGCTGACAATAATTACTGAAACTGTGTAGCAGCATGGTCGAATGGTTGCGGCGTTGGAGTTAAGATCTGAAGGTCGTGGGTTCAATTCCTGACCACATGGTCGTGTTGTAGGTACTTGGAGAAAGCATTGCATTCACATTTTCTTCAGTCCATCCGTCTGTAAAATGGTTATCTGGTTGTAGGCAGTGAAAGATATTGTCAGAATGCTAGTGATCAGGGTCTGTAAATGGCAGCGGCACTGTATGCTCCCCAGGGTGTTGAGCAAGTCCTCGAGTGACCTGGCCCACTGGGGAATAATGATGTGAAGTTGTGTGGGCGCGTATCAGCCTGGTTATGAGACTTTTAAAATCACATTATTGTTGTCATTGTTTTATTACTATTTTCAAAAATATCAAACACTCTCCACTGTGACATGAAAAATCTAATAAAAGTTCCAAATTTTCGGAGCAGTGTCCTTCTTCAGGGAAAAGAAAATAAAGAATAAATAAATGATTTAATATTTTAAAAAAAAGATGATGATGATGATGATGATGATGACGATGACAATGATGATGATAATAATAAATAATAACTTAAAACATTCATGAAAAATATCTAGTATCACCAACTCTGGAATGAGCAACGCAAAACAAAAATTATGGATAGCCAAACTTTGGGACTTGCAGGTTCTTATTCTTTAAAGCAGAATCGGCCAAACAGAATTGGAACCAGTTTCACCCATATGCGGCCACAAACTGTGCTCATCCTCAGCGGTGAACTCAAAGACTCGTCGCTACTGAAAAATGTGTATCCAGATTGGCAACCCTGGGAATCATCAAGTGGTCCTTCTTTAGTTGGTGTTTGCTCTGGGTTTTGGCACGTTTCACTTAACACCAAAATGTGAATACTGTGCTCACTACCTTGCTCTTGTCGGTCAGGGGACAACGTTCTACGAACTTCTAAAATGAAATATTCTGGGTTTGTTAGCTTGAAGTCAAGGGCGATATTTTCAGGTCAAGGTCGGGGATTAAAAAACGGCTTTTATACATGACACCGTCACTATACTTTGTTCTTGTTATTGTTGTCGTTGTTGTTGTTGTTGCTGTGTTATTATTATTGTTGTTGTTGTTGTTGTTGTTGTTGTTGTTGTTAATGTTGTTGTTCAATTGACATATAAACTGAAACATTTTAAATGATATCTTCTGATCGGTTTTGCTGGGTATCTCAAAAAGACCAAAAAAAAATCAGTTCGAAAGTTTACTTGCACTCTGTCAAAAACGTTTATTCTCTGAAAACTATCATCTTTCTATTAGCAGACATTGAAAAGAAACTGCCTCAAAGATATTGACAACTTATCATCACAAGAAGTGGAACCAGTTTAAAAGACCCACTCTTTTATCGAGAACCAGTTTTACCCGCGAATTTTAAATTCCCTTTTCTCCCTATTTTTTCTCATTGTTAACCTTTGTGCTGCTATGATGGAATCTATTCTACCCTCCGTTCGCTTCGTTTGAGTGCGGCAATAAAATATATATGCATCTCCTTACCGAGCTCTGAGCGCGGCGGTAGAATATTGCACCTCAGTGTTATCTGACCGGCCGGCTAACTAAACGTGCAACAGTCATTATCCGTAAAAATGGCCACGCATCCAGCAGGAGGCTGGACCCGAGAAGCCTCGAGCTACCAGTGTTAAAATAGCTATTATTAGAACGGGCCTGGAACAGCGAAAGCTCTGGCTGTTACATCATAACTAGGTCAATCGTAGGACAAGTTTTTGCATAACTAGTGCGGGTTGAGAGCTGAAGCCCCAGTGAAAACCATGCTAAAGTATTAATAATTTGTTTGCGGTTTCCGTTTTGACTCCATAGAGCATAGTGATTGGCAGAGGAACAAGGTCTCGGGTTCGGAATTGATCTCAACGGCAGGACACTCTTAAGGCTGCAGGAACCAAATTGCAAAAGCCTCTTTGAGCCTTTTGATAAAAAATTCTCCTCCTATCACAGGAACATTCCGAGATGGCCAAGACTAGTCTGCAGGTCTGGTGCCACCACTGTACTCAAATTGCAGACTGTTTACAGTCAGGGGCCTTCATTTAGATTTTTTCAATTTTAATCTAGATGAAATTGGATTAAAAATTTGACCTTCTTTTGCAGACCACAGGATCGCACAAACGAAATCCGCTGGAGCCACTGGGAAACACTGCTTGCAACAATTTTTTCTTTCATATTCAAGACTGAATTTCACCACTTCTGCGGTGTGGTTTTCTGTTATACGAATATTTCTACACAATCATCCAAAGGACACATTTTATACCCTACTACTATTGACTTTGCTAGTCCTATTTTTTTATTACCGGTTAGGCTCTTGCAACTTTAAACACTATGCGTATCATATACGAATAACGTGCCTAATCAGAGACTAGCAGTCTACAAAGCAATGACTTCTATACTTCCATTACGCTAGAACATTCCATGATATACAAATCAGCATCATTACTTTTGGATTGTTTGGTAATCTCTGAATAGGACAGCCTTCTCTGGGGGACTGAAAATGCCGTGAAACTAAATTAAAATTACAAATCAATGAGTTTTATAGTGCGGCGACAAGAACATTCCTGTGAGCTTCTCATGGTTAAAGGAAGCCACCTATATGAGTCTCTTCAGAATGCTCTAAGAAAGAAGAAAGTCGTTGGATTCCAGCAGTGTCATTTCATGTCCAAGAGGCAAATTTTTTCCCGATTTTCATTTGTGGTTGGAAATTAGCCGGGATTGCTCAAACTGTCAGTAAAAAAATAATATTTCGTTAACAAATGAGCAGAACAAGAATGAGCAGAAACGTGACTCCCATAAATTGTTGTTTTAATTTATTCGCATGTGTGCCTACGGGACGCTATTACGAAAACATGAAACTGCACGTGAAACAGTGAGTTGGTAATCGAAATACAAGAAAAGCAATATAAGAAAATAATAACCAGAGAGAGAAAAACAATACAGAAAGCTAGGAACGTGTAATGGAAAGACAACAAAAAGCTTAATGAATGTTATGGAGACATTCTGAATGAGTACTTGCAAAGGTATACCTTTTCTTTGAGTACCACACATTTCTATTCAGGCCGCTCCCATCTGAGATTACCCTCAATAAATCGCACAGATTTCATAAAAAAGCTTTTTCCTGTTTGAGTTACCTATCTTGTAAAAGTGTGGAGAAAACTAGACTCTCTTCTCTCTCTCTTTTCCCCTCTGTCTTTCTCTCTCTCTCTCTCTCTCTCTCTCTCTCTCTCTNTCTCTCTCTCTCTCTCTCTCTCTCTCTCTCTCTCTCTCTCTCTCTCCTTTTCTTTGTTCAGCAAAGATTACCAGCTCAAATTGCTTGCGTCATTATGTTGTCATGGAAACAAGAGACTGGAGCTTAAAAGACAAATCTTATTCACATGAAGCCTAATGTCGACTTACAATACCGTAGTCTGTCATGTCTTACAATCAGTCAAAATAAGGATTATGTCGCTAAACCAGGAACAGAGATATCAGGCTATGCAGTGGAATTTTGATATCAAAATTTTTGTTTGATGAGGATATCTAGAGCCAAGTCATTTCTATACACAAAAGTATTGATTTCATGAGAAAATGGTCACTAACCGTTAATAAATTAGGGTTTTTTTTTAAGGCATTTTAATTGAATAATGTAGTATAAATTGTTCGTCACTTGCAGTTTTCTCAAAAATAAAGAAAAAACATTTTGCCAGCGGGTAGGTTGACTCCCTGACTTCAAACAACGATTTCTCGGGGGGCTAGAATTAATGCTGAGTCAAAACTCATTTTCACTAAATGCGAGTACATACATTATGAAATTATATCATACTAACAACCTGAGTTTGTAAAATAACAACTTATTCCTCGTGAAGTAAGGTAGCCGAAAGGTAACGACGTTGGACTCAAGATCTAAAGGTCGAGGGTTCGATTCCCTACAACGTCGTGTTGCAAGTGCCTTGAGAAAGCATTAAATTAACATTATCCTCAGTCCACCCGTCTGTAAAATGGGTACGTGGCTATAGGCAGTGGAAGATATTGTCAGAATGCTAGTGATCAGCGCCTATAAATGGCAGTGGCACTGTATGCTCCCTAGTGAGTCGAGAAAGTCCTAGAGTGATCAAGCCTGCTGGGGTAATAATAGTGTGAAGTCGCATGAGCGGGCATTAGCCTGGATATGAGACTAAAAACCGCATTATAATTATTATTATTATTTATCTGCGGGGGTAATATCAGTATAAAATCACGTGAGCAGACAAAAGCCGTGATACAAGACTTGTAAACCGCATGATAATAATAATAATAATAACAATAATGGTTATAATAACAATAATAATAAATATGAATATTATTAGTAGTAGTATTATAGCAATATTCAGACTAATTATTTGTGTGGTAATGGTTTCATTTAGATCTAAATCCTGAAAGGACACTGCTACATAGGTTTTAAGAGCAATAATATCTCCACACCCAGTAGGATAACATAGAGCCATCGTGTCCTTGGATAATGATGTGCGTTTTATTTACAATGTTTTGCAGTGCAAAACTTCATTTTCTCGTACGATTTTTTTTGTTGACATTTCTCACTTCTCCCTCTGGCGCATTCCACCTTCTTGAAAGCCAGTGCTTCTCACTTGATCTGGAAATCTTCACATTGTCTCAAAAATGCAGCATACATTTTTCCCATTTCGATGGCTGAGAATTGCAAGGAACACCCGACCC
>JAWQUT010000098.1:520305-533417 GCA_033807755.1 Ellobium chinense
CCCCGCTTCTGTAAGAGAGTTATCCCAAGTTTCTCAGGATTAACAGTCCCGATAAAATTGCGTCTTAGGTTACAATTGTATTATTTCAATAAGTGACGCATATATTATACCTATAATAATAATCGTCATCATCATAATAATAACAATAACAATAATAATAATGATAATGATAATAATATATTAATGCGGTTTGTAATCTTGTAGCCAGGCTCACGCGACTTCACACTATTATATTCCAACAGGCCTGATCACTCTATGACTTTTTCAGCTCCCTGGGGAGCATACAGTGCCACTGCCCTTTATAGGCACTGATTACTAACAATCTGACAATATTTTCAACTGCCTATAGCCAGGTATCCATTTTACAGATGGGTGGTCTGAGGAAAATATTAATGAAATGCTTTCCCAAGAATTTTAAAACATGATCGTGGTTGGTAATCGAATCCATGACCTTTAGTCCCAATGAAAATGAAATTCCTATAGTATCCTTTGGACAACCCCTTCCGCCCAACTCAAAAGGAAAAAAACAGGGCAATATTGACATTCTGTTCATTCTATCCATCTCATTTTGTAGAGGTTTCCAAGTTCTTCTCTGCCCCTCTTGTTCAACATTCCATTCAAAGGGCTATCAGGTTCTGAATACAGGCAAAGTCAGAAAATATCTGACCCTGACAATGAACAAAATGTCATGATCCAGTTACAATAGTGGCCCGTGTGTCTCATGACGAGGGCTACATAGTTCTGCTACGGACATTTCAAACGATAATTAATGAATATTAATTTTGATTGTGTAGACCCTTCATCCCTTGTGACATCAGGCTGACATTCCCAGTATCAGCAGAGATGATGAGAGCTAGATGATATAAACAAAAAAGACAAAGCTGTTAATGACAGCAGCGATGAAAAGCTGATAATAAGACGAAAACGGCATAAACAATTCCAGTGGCATATTATATTTCTCCCAACTGCTAAAATGATGAACAATAGACTCTGCTTAATCGCAACCTTCACTTAGTCACAATGTTTTCCGCATTATACAGGACTGCATTTCTAACCCGAATAAACCTAACTCAATTTGATAGCAATCCTTCCCATGTTCCCAAGGAACTACGATATAGCGAAAGCCCTTGTACTTTTGACACTGACATAGTGTCCATGACATTTCATTCTTTCATTACTGATTAAGTTGTACTTTTCACGAGCGTTCGATTTTTTTTGTCTTTCAATTAACTTTACTCGATGTAATCGAATCACCAGTCACCAAAGTGGTATGGCGATTTCAGACCTATCCCTTCGGCTATTGGGAACTGATCCTTGATGACCTCTATACCCGCTCTCCCCACAAACGCAGTTTTCTTCACGTTCGACCCACTTTCCAGATCTAGGTTACATCCGTTGGTAAATCCTTCATTATCTGGTCGTGAGGTGAGAGTCTTAAGTCCAGAAGTGGACCGATAGCCTGAAGTTTAAGATGTCGCAACACTTACCTTTTATGGGCTAGGTATCGAGTGTCCATTCTATTTCGATTCTGTTACTCGGTTGCGTGTAGGTATTTCTATAAATTTCGATAGTTTTGACATCTTTTAACACTTTTCATACCTCTGGCATTCTAAGTCATTGGCATTGTAGCTGTTTATATCGAAATTTTCGACATGACATTCAACTTCCAGGCTACATGCAGGATACAGACATTGAAAAAAACTGAGTATGAATTGTATCGATATTCAGAAACGATACCGCCCGCCACAACTTACATCACGAGTCCTCAGGCACTTCATTGATTACACCGTAGGTTCTGCGGAAGAACAAATTGTGAAAATTCATTGTTGTGTTAGACAGGCTACGTTTTTGTGGTCTCTACGACGTCTCAAAACGAGCTCTCCTTGTAGTCTGTGGCATGCCTTAGCAAAGAATATGCCTTTGCTTAGTGCGAGCCAGTCACAGTGAGGGAGCGTACATGCACTTAAGTTTGTTAGAAATGTGCCGTCTTTTGTCAAAATCGAAAGAAAAAAGCTTGGCTAATTATGGTTTCAGATTTGATAGTGGAACGTCTTGTATTAGAGGAGGATGTGGTAAGAATATTGTATGTATGCTAATGAATGAGGCAAAGATATAAGTATAGCAAACACTACTCGCAAGTCAGTGCATTGTTTTCTGCCCTTTCTGCATCAGTGGCAGCTATCTCGGCTTGCCTAGAGACTAATACTTCCTTTGCTAAGGATAGGGCGTGGCGTCCCATTTTTCCTAATTTCAGAGACCAACAAACGCAGCCCAGTTTCTGTGATTAGCACCCCCCACCCCCTTTTTGCTTCTCCCTCCTCAGTAGCCAGGTGGGCGAATTTAGTAAACGATATTCTGTGGGCGATCGCTCTGAGGTCTCGGTTATTCGATCGGGAAATGAAGTAAGATTTTCAGTGTGGAGGATGTATTATTAGGGGCAGCTTTGTTCATGCACTGCTACATGACATCCCTGCATAGACCTTGGTTTAGAGTTTGGAACAGGAATAGAAATGAAAAAGCACACATTAGAGCGTCCCTAATACTCGTAACGTAAGGCGTCTCTGGTCCAGCCTCCCGCTGGCTTCGCGACCATTGTTACGGATAATGACCGTTGCAGATGTTGTCTGGCTTCTGATCAGCTGACACTGGGATGCAAAATTCCACCGCAGCGCCCAGAGGTCGGCAAAGAACTGCGTTGAAGCGCAGCGAGCAAATCAAATTCTTTCCAGTATCACGGGGGCTAGACAATTGCTAAAATGTCCAGGAACTATTTCAAGTTTGCTATTCTTCCGTAACTCTAACCTTAACCCTGAGCCTAACCCTTAGTCAAGCATTAGGGCTGCATTCCAATATTTGGTTACGACATTTGCGGGAACTTCTGGGTTCAACTTGAGTTCAGTACAGTGTTGTGTAGTCCTCTATTTATGTTTGCCAAAGGAAACAATGATTCCCCTTGTCTCCACTCCACTTCCCTGTGGTGAGTATTGGGCAACAGATAATTTGTTGAGAATTACTTCAAAAAAAATATTTTGAAAGATTTCCAACAAATTATGTGATAGATGGAAGAGGTCTCAAGTACAAACTCAAGATTGGTCTCCAGAACGCTCGCATCAAAAATCATTGTCCGTCTGACAAAGGGACGAATGTGACATTTGCTAGTTTTTCAGGAGAGTGTTTTAAAGTTTCAAACAGAGTTAGAATTGACAATATACGTGCAATCATAAATGCTTAATATTATCTCGAAAACTAACAAAGCTATCGATACGCCACTTCCTGAAAACATAGATCTCACTTTGGGATTTCGGAAAGTAGTCACACTTAAAAAAAAGCCCTAAAATATCCCATACGCCCCTTCGTGAGATGGGTGACGAAGTAATATGCTCGGTGTTTTCTTTCGGCAGTCTTACTGTGATTTGGAAATAACCGGGGTGGAAAGTTCGCTTTTTCATTGTTTTCCTATCTAGGTTGTGGTTATTCTGGCTACTCGTTAGTGGTTAAACGAACATGACAATATTGCTGTCATGTTTGGTTCAAACCTGGAATTTAACAATAGCTTTCAGTCACCACTTTTGGCTGCTGCATTAATGTCAATAGTATGTACCGTTTTCTGTCATCTAACAATAGGCCACATCGCTAATTATCTAGAATTCCCATTAATCCGCTTACATACATTTAAAATCCCTCTGTCCTTAAGCTCTGTCAGCCAATGTCCGGGCTCAAAAGAAAAAAAAATGTGATCTAGATAAGACATCCAAGTTAATATAATAATAATAATAATAATATAATAATAATGCGGTTTATAAGTCTCATATCCAGGCTAATGCTCGCTCATGCGACTTCACACTGTTATTACCCCAGCAGGCCTGATCACCCTAGGACCTTCTCGACTCCCTGGGGAGCATGCAGTGCCGCTGCCACTTAAAGGCGCTGATCACTAGCATTCTGACAATATCTTCCACTGCCTATAGCCAGGTACCCATTTTACAGACGGGTGGACTGAGGAAAATGTGAATGAAATGCTTTCCCAAGGCCCTTATAACATGACCGTGGTCGGGAATGGAACTCAGGACCTTTAGATCTTGAGTCCAAAGCCGTAACCATTAGAGTTTCAGGTATAATTTGAGCCGTACGATTATAAAACTTGTATATATACGCAGAATGTTAGACGTATGGTCAAAACCAGTGTCAAAACCAGCCTAACAAATAACTGGGACCAAGCGAGAAGGATAGGTGTCCTTCTAAGAAATGAATTTGTGAAAATTGTTGGACGATGACCCTCTTCACTTCTTAAACAAAAAAAAGGAGGGGGCGGGGTAGAGAAATGGACTCATTTCAATTTCTTTAGGAAAAAAAAACAACCAAACATCCTACGCTGATGTAAGAGGGCATCCAGTATTATTATATCAAAGGCGATATAGTCTCCACTCTCTAGAGCTAATCGTCGTGATATGACTAGTTTTTTTTTCTTCGTTTTTAACTGCTCGGCTTGGTAAAGCACTCCCAAATGACTTAGACCACTGAACAATTCTGATCATTATAGCAACAAATAGCACTACTAAAGCACACACAATGCATAACTTCTAGGAAATCATAATACTGTACCTGCAAAACATAATAATATAGGCTATGAGCCTCTGCGTGATTCTGACACCAGTACTGCAGGTGACTGCGGCGATACGTATCGCAAATATTCATCCCCAAATTGCAAACTTTTGAACAAAACAGTTTGTGTTCATGAGAATCTCTCTTAAAGTTTTTGTTGTTTTTTTTTTAAATGTCGAAACAACTAAGCTGTTTGAATTTGTTCTTTCCAAATGTTTTGGGGATACCAACAATGTAGAAATCTGACATACCATAATGTGCAGTTGACATTAGACTATTTAATAGGGCCTGTCGTAGATCGTTCTTAATTAGTCAGCTCTAAAGAATTTCTCTGTCGGTTTCAGCAAAATCAAACCTCGCTCCCAAAAGTAAAAGATGCAATAGCCAATGAGAGCCAGTATAACACACAATATTAAGCCAATCATGCTCTTTCGATAATGGAACTAGGGAGAAGGGACGTTTTGATTGGTCGCGCTGTGGCCTCCAGTGACCGGATGACTGAGCAGGCATAATAACTGAGAAATGTTTTTTGGTAGGTCGGTAGAAATCGTGTAAGACTGTGATGTTTCTGTCTCCTAGGGTGGAAAAGATAACACCCCTAGAATACTGTTGCATAGTACTTCTTTGCAGTTACCTGCACTCACACACAACATCACAGTGTACAGTAAATGTATGCTCTTCTCCTTACCCACCCCACTTTTCTCCATCCACTTCCCCTTCTTGAACTAGCGGCGAAGAGGTGTGAAATTGGAGGTGCCATTTTCCATTTTGTTAAGTGTTCGTCTAGTCTTTCGCTTTCAGGATTCGTATTTTTAGCATCCATTTTTTAACATCCACTTTAGCTCCCACTTTTAACATCCATTTGTATTATCAGTTTAATGTATTGATCGGCCAGTGTTTTGCCCTCCCTTTCCTTTCTGCGCACTATGCATTATTCGACGGAGCACGGAGTAAGCATATTTATTGATACATAATGATCGTACCTGTCAACAGAAACTCAGGATTCCCAAAACCAAACCTCTTTGTATTTCACCTTTTTAAGATATANATATATATATATATATATATATATATATATATACTGTATATATATATATATATATATATATGAGAAGGCCTACAATAAGAATGTCATCCTCATCCATTCTCAGTCTTCACTGAGCTTAAAACAACGTTGTCTTTCCTTTACCTTGAGTCCTGTGGTGTGTGTGAGCGTGTGCGTAGTCCAAATTTCATTTGCTGTGTGTAATTATGTTTTGTGCGCCTACCGCCTGTATAATTGTATTATATATTTTTCTGGAAATTAACGGATGTGCCTTGGACAATGAATCTGTATCTTATCTTATCTTATCTTATCTTATCTTATCTTATCTTATCTTATCTTATCTTATCTTACAATACTATGTCTTTCATGTTGGGTTCAAGCTACAAACCAATACATAGAAAGACGTCAACAGGCTAGAATAGATTTCCCTCAAGACAAGGGTTCTGTAGAGGAGGTCACAGCCAAACAAAAGTGACCACTCTTATCGTCAGATTTCTTTTAAAACAAAATTTAATGCATAATAGTCTGCAGTGAAGTTTACAATTCTATGGCCCATTCTGCATTATTCTGACCGAAGGACATATTATCTTGTAGTGAAATCACAGTAGGTACAACCTGTCCTCAGAACTAGTAAAGACATTTAAAACTGTGTACATTCATTATCTAGATGTTGTGTGTGTGACTTCTGTACGCAGATCTCTGTTCTTATATGTATGTTGTGTTGTCCTATAGCTAATGTATTTTACTTTGTTGTTCGCCCACGTACCACAGCTATACTCTGGGTTTCAGTTAAATACAAGAGTTAAAACTTGTTAAACTCAAGCCACGAAATGAGACTTCTTACCACGAGATCTAGAGCAGTTCATCTTATTCAATGCATTAAGCAATAGAAATGATGAGCCGTCACCATTGACAGTGTTGTTAAAATGCGTCCACTTTGTCAGCTTAAAATCTCGCCCACATCAAGGCTCAGAGGCGTGAATAGCTTCCCGTCGCTCTGCCTTATTGTTACAGTGCCAAGATCTCTAGTGAAGCGCAGTTGTAAAGACAGGCTTACACGCTGATTGAAAACAGACTTAATCATGAAATTGCAAGTTTGTAGTCTCGAACTTCCTGGATCGTGACCTTTATGGATTTTTGTAATTAGCCTGGACGACAGCGCCGTCTTTCACTATGTGTGAGCGTGTTCTATTTTAATTGTATAAGATCGAGACCTTTCGTTGTTAGATAACAGGTGCTGACAGATCCTGGGTTGTGTTAACAAGAATCAGCTCAGCCCTATCTTTGTAAAACCCCCGCTTCAGAAGCAGGAAGAACGAGAGATTTGCTTTATCATCTAATGTCAGCGTGTGCGCCTGTCAGTACGGCTCCACACTTTAGCTTCTTAACAAAAGAAAAAAAAATGAAACAAATGAAAATACGACTTCATTTACCCCGTAGGGAAATTGTTTTACAATGTCATACAATGTTATACATTTCATTTATAATACAAACACATAATTATAACAATACACATGGTAAATGTAAATACATAATAATATTATAAATGAAATACATAACAAAGTCATTGCTGGTCGTCAGCAGTGCAGCGCCCTGGTCCCCCCAGCTCTAAAGCCAGGTACTCATTTACACCTGAGTCGTGTGAGGAAATGGACATGAAATGTCTTTCCCAAGGACACTACAACCTAAAATCGCCCAGCTCGCGAGTCTAAGACATTAACCTTAGACTTGAAAGTCTACAGTTTCTGAGCACGAATCACGAACCGCACGGCCACGCTGCCTCCCTATATACATTCATTTACAGTACTCTAAAATACGCCCAACTAATAACAGAAATCATAAATGGCCAAAGGAATATGTTATTATACAAGTAGCCTCCCTCGTACAGATCTGTGCAACTAATTGAGCTGCTTGACTGTGTGTTCAGGTTGTAACAAAATGAGGAGAAAATTATAAACCCATTCTCTACCCAAAAACGTATTTATATGAACGGAATGGCGCATAATATAGCGGCAATGCTGTAAAATTTAACGTTACTTATATATAGGGGATCTGTAATGAGTGTTTGTTTGATATCAGATTTATGAAAAAAGTTATACATTTATCGTATTCGTGAGCCTCTGGCAAGCTATTACGATAAATGTATAACGAAGAACGAAGTGGCTCTCACCCTGTTTGAGACATATCAGTCATAACTGAACTGAATGAACCACACACTTACGCGACAAAATGTACAGTTTTAAATGAAATTTTAGACCACAGAAACTCTGTGACATTTCAAGTAATTTAATTCAAATGTTTAACTGATCTGAAACTGAAATGTGAAGGGAACGATGACAAGAGGTAAGAGAGGTAGACTGAATTTTTTTTTTTTGTTTTTGTATATAATCTAGACAGAGGGAAACCCCACGGCCATAAAAATAGCTACAAAAGAAATGACGTCACATATTCATGACGCCACAAAAGAAATGACGTCACTAGGGATTTCCATGGCTTCCAATCAAAGTATTCGCAAGCAGGTCAAAGGTCAAATTTATTTAACGTGTGACATATCAAAAAACTAACACACACTTTTATGTCGCCGGAAAATGGCCCTGTTTATATGATAAATAGCGCTTTCCATCAATTCAAAGTTATGGCAGTAAACATGCCAATGTAAAGTCAAAGCAGCATCATTCGTACACTTAGATCGAGACCTGGCCACTCTGTAAGCTCCTCGAGTGGCCGAGGGGGGGTCACTCTGAGTTTTCTGAGCCAGGCTCAAGTCAAACTTAGTGAGGTTCGCCTCAGTCCGTAGGGTGATGTAGATGACTAACAACACTTATACTAAAGCTATTCTCAAATAGAAAGTGATTAATGTGATGCAACATAATGAAATTATATAAGACTCCATGACGTCAATGAAAAGTCGACAAAAATATCAAGGAACTAGTGACAGATTTTTTAAAAATCCGTTCCCACCTGCCGGCTGTGTCTAGAACGCACGGGGTGTCTTTAACACTCTCTGTTGCAAGTGGCGCGTGGGCGGGCATGGTCAGGTCAGGCAAGCGCTTTGACAGATACACTTTTACCTGTCATCAGCGACATCAAATATCACCAACATTACCGCCATATTACTTTTCGCACCTAAACTAAATTCATGCACGTATAATAGCAAAATCTTTAACAACAAGAGACGTAAGATCAACTTTTTTATGATAGGTTTTAGCACGTCGGATGCACCCTTTAAATTTGCTCGTCTATCCAGACTTTTTCTTTTGACATCCTCTACTTCCTTTACCACTGTGCATATCAGATGTCACCAATAAATGCTGATATTGTCGCCTGGTGGTTCCGCTGCTCTCTTCCTATTATTACAATGACACGACGACCCATTAGAAATTTTGGTCCATGATTTTCTCGGAAAGATACGGCAGTTATTTCCCACAGCCCATTGTCGGTTTCCGCACGGTCTCTCAGCAAGCCTTTGGTCTGATAACCTAACCCACAAGGAAGTGAGGGACAATGCCGTTGTCTCCAAAGAGATCATCTGACTTTTGAGAAGTTTTGTTTCTAATTCTGCAAGACTCCTTTAACTTCTTATTTGAGCTGGCTCAGAGGAGGTGGCGATTAAAACACTTATTTATAAAAGGAGCACTCATTATCATGAAAAACATTAATTAAGTACTGGAAGGGATTGAAGTGCCCTCTGTTTTAAGTAATATTTTGTGTACATTTTTCACATCCGCCAGTGTAGGAAACGATTGTATTGGTGTCTTTTGTTGATTGTATTTTGTCAATATTATGGATGCTCATATGTTTTTTTCACAACTTTACGCAAATAACGATTCTTGTATTCTTGTCAACCATAACGTGGGCGACTTGTGTTTGATTCCGCCCTGGATCTTTATAAGGACTACAAATAATTTAGCGAAAGGAGTGGTCGTTTTGTTCCGTGGACGGTCCGGCGGTGAGCGTGGTATACCGGAAGTGGCATCCTACACAACGAATGTCAAAGTCTGTATGCAACGGTTACACGGAAAGATGGCTGACGTGCGAGTGATATTTGCTATCCATAAGCCTTTGCTGCCAGAGGAAGAAGACTGCTGTTCTCAGTTAGTAGAATATAAAAAAAAGGATATCTTACCCTTGATTCTTGCCACATCCTTTAACACTAAGCTGTTCAAAAAAAGCTCCATTGACAATTTTGAAACCATGGATCATGGTTCCTGTTGCTGTCCAGCTTCCACTTCTGGTGTACTGCAAAGGATTTCATATTTCTAACCAACCTATAAGATCCACCAGCTTCAAGCTTGAAAAAATCCCAGAATGGGTGTAAACGCGCGTACCCTAGATTGTACCAGATTACAGGGTCACCAATACATAAAGAGACAAACTAGAGCAAATATTAACCCTCTAATTACTGTAATTAATTAATTAATTATTGCTACGCTTGATTGCCGCAACAGAATAAATTAGCATCTCCTTGCCGAGTGCTGAGTGCAATGGTCGAATTTAGCAGCCCGGTGTCAGCTGATCTGTCGACAGACAATATTTAGAGCAGGCCTTATCCGCAACACTGATAATGCAGCCAGTGGGAGGCTGGACCCGAGGGCCTCGCGCTACGAGAGTTAGTCAAGAAAAAGCATTGAACCCTGCTGGCTCTTTTAAACAAAAATCGTCAAGTACGAAAACGATTTTCACATAAGGTGTCATAATATGATGTATACTTTTGGGATCTGTTGATGTTCAAAACAAGGTTTCCATAAGGGATAGTGAAATTATTATGAAAAACATAGAGTGTATTCCCAAATGAGTCCCAGGTGGCCTCGAATGGGCTGTTGTTCGGTTGTTATGTGAGATTTGGATAGGAGCAAAACATTAAGGGCCCACTTTGTGACAATTTCAGTAGGATATGATTTCAGTATTCTGCTTTTGAATATCAAGGTACGTGAATATAAGCAACTACAACGCACAGCTGAGGTGAGAAAATCCTATATAGTTAAGGTATAATGTGCCAGTTTCCAGACACGATTTGGCGTTGTATTTTGGCCTATATCATTTTATCAGAAAGAGATGTTCTTACTAGAAAAAAAACAGAAAAAAAAAACCAAATCAAATAAAATCCTCCAGGTAATTTATACTTGTCATGAATCTTATCAGATCTACGGTGTCTGGGGGGAAAGAGAAATTATTTCCTGTAGATATACTAAAGGTGAAAGTTATACTGTTAGTATAAAAAAAAGAGAACTAGTTCTACACAGCATCGTAAATTTGTTCCAGCAGACAAACTATTTTTTTCCCCTCAGGTTGCAGAAAGGTAGCAACGAGGACAAACAACGAGTACTTAACAACCCGCAAGTCTTTTTATTGCTGGAAAATGAGCAAAGCCCACCGGGGTGGATGGCGTCTTCTGGGCGCAGAACCCATTAAAAGATCTGTGTAATATATCAAATTTCGGCCAACAATATCTGGGGGCGTGGGAAGCTCTTCCTTTGCACTTGATGAAGTAAGACAGTGGTCTCCAATTTCATGGATATGTCACGATTTTCAGGACAATACAAAAGGAAAAAAGAAAAAGAAAACTTCATTATTTGCGGACATTCAATGTTAAGGTCTTAAAATTTCTCCCATCTGACCGATAAATTGGTAAGACATCAGGGATTAAATCAGCTATTTTGTATGTCCTGATTTTTTTTCCTCAAAAAGTATATCGTGCAGTCTGTCAAAATGAGGCATAAGTCCGGATTTGAGATCATTACATTGAGATAGTGGGTTGATGAGAATAAAATGTGTCTGGTGTCATTAGGTGAGAAATATTTTGACTTGGCCTATGTGACAAGACATTAGAAGATCAGTCTCAAGAGTGTTGAACCCATTGTAAATTGAGATTAAAAAAAAAGAAATATCTTAATACAAAAATGGCTGGCATAATATTAGAGCACAATAATGGGAAAATATTACATGAGAGCAGGTACCTGAAATTAGTAAACAACAAACTGAAATCTTTTTCACAGCCATTAGAAAGTTTTACATGGAACCAATATAGAACTCTTTGAGTTCCATACTGCAGTACACACGGGACCCATGCTGGCCCCATGACATGGAAGTGATAGCAGGTTCTCCCGTCTATTCTCTCATTATTCACGTCTTTCATAACATCTTTTCTTGTGTGTCTTTAAGTTTCCTTCTCTTTCTCTCTTTAAATCTCCCTACTTCTCTCTCCATCAAAAAAAAAAGCTGGATTTGGGGAGGAAATGGAGGAGGGAAAGGGAGGGAGGATGGAAGAGATGGATGAAAGAAGAACAAGAAACTTCGGATGTGAGGACCAAACAATGCGTAAGGACATGACACCTCTGAAGAAGGGAATGGATCCGCCCCTGAGAGAATTCATGACACGTATTCTTATGGCCTCGAATGCACGATTTCAGTAGAGGCATTACGGCTTACACAAGAGAGTGACAAATATTTAATATCAGGGCTGGACAGCGGCGCCTAGAACGAGATTTACATGTTTTGAGAAAATAGGTCGGAGAGCTTTTCCCACAAATATGAGACTGGCTGGACATACAGAGAATACGGAAAGAGGGCAAAGGAGTATAGAATGGGCCAGGATAAAAGATGAATGAGAATAATAAAATACGTTTGCCCATTTTTTTTCAATCCTTGGGAATGAAAGTAGGCCAAGGGCACGGGTATGTATATTCATCAAAATGACAGGTCTGATATGATAGAAAAACATCTTAATTTGAGCCTGGTCTACAGTGGCGGTGCATATCATTAAACTCATCTCTCATTTCATTCTGATACTCAGTACATAGTAGACATTTTGAAATCTTACGACATCTTTTTTATACATTTCGATACTTTGTTACCATTGGCAATTTAAGTCAACATACTGTCACCGTTTACTTCGAAGGCATCGAAATGGTATCGAAACTCCCGACTCGGAGCTTTGATACCGACATCAAAATTATTGGGTATCGAGCCTGTCGATGCTAAGAAACGATAATGTCCGTCGCCTGGTGTTGGTGGTTTTTGTTTACAAATATAAGGGTTGAATATTTTGCTGTTTTTAAAATCTGAGAATTAGTTCTGGAACAGGGATATACATTGGAAGGACTCTCATTTCGTCATGTGTGTGTGTGTGTGTGTGTGTGTGTGTGTGTGTGTGTGTGTGTGTGTGTGTCTGTGTGTGTGTGTGTGTGTATTTGTGTGTGTGTGTGTATTTGTGTGTGTGTATGTATGCATGTGTGTGTTTGTGTGTGTGCATGTGTGTGTGTGTTTGTTTGTGTGTGTGTGTGTATGTGTCTGTGTGTGGTGGAGGGGAAGGGGTGGGATTGACGTGGGGGAGTTCTGACATTCCCGCGTTTCCTGGTAAAGATTTTTTTACCCCTATCGACCAGAGGCAATAAAAGTACAAACATCTTTATACTGTACGTTGAAGCATGATCGCCGCTGATCGGGACTTCCTACTGAAATCAAT
>JAWQUT010000098.1:573001-605756 GCA_033807755.1 Ellobium chinense
CCTTTATGTAAGGGAGACTAGAAAGGGAGGAGGAGCTGGCCCTCGCGGATCCTGCATTTCGGGGACTGCAGGGCTGCTAGTTACGGTCCTGGTAGCACTTGTCTCTTTAAAGATTCATCCTGTGTGGGATGTGCAATATATCTTGATACATGCTATTCACAGAATTTCATTTTCAGGGTTTTGCTCTGCATTTCCTTCTTTCACTCCTTCTTCCTTGCTCTCTCTCTCTTGATTTCTATCTGCCTGTCTGTGTATCTGCCTCTGTCTGTCTGTCTCTCTGTCTATCCCTCCCTCTCTCTCTCTCCCCTTCTTTCTTTCTCTTTCTTCTTTTCTCTCTCTCTTATCCCTCCCCCTCACTATCTTTTTTCTCTCTCTATTTCTCCTTCTCTCTCTTTCTCTCTCTCCTGCTCTTAATTTTACATTGGGCTGATAGATCGATTGGACAAATAATGAAATGGAGTAGTGAGAACCTGCCTCTCTGTTTTATAAGGTGAGGAGGTGGGACCTTTCTGCCCCTTTTCTCATGGTGACACACACAGAGAGAGAGAGAGAGAGAGAGAGAGAGAGAGAGAGAGAGAGAGAGAGAGAGAGAAATAGATCTAGTATGCATATTTGTGAAGACTGTTGGCACATTACCTGCCCCAACATGCTGTCACTCTCGCATCCGTAAATAGAAATAATGCGTCATCGTAATCTGCGCTCCGGTAGCGCGCCTGTCTATTCTGACAATGGCCACTGATTGTGATGACGTCAACAGTTATCGCGCTAACAGCCATGGTGCCTGAAAATAGCGCCGATACAAAACTATCAGCACGCACCCTCTGATTTTAGCCCTGTTGCGGGATGTCAGTTGTGTCTTGCTCTGTCCAAACTGTCTAAGAGGTATGTGCTACGACGTAGCTGAGTGGTTTCTGACTTTCATTCAGCACAAGTTAAGCAATGTCTTGGGAAGGCATTCCGAATGAGACGCATACCCCTAACCGGAAATCATGCCTAAACTACTATAATCCAAACCCTAGCCCCTAATCCTAACCATAAGCTTAACCCTAACTCTTATGCCCATCGAAAATAGGAGTATGAGTCGAGGCAAGTCCCTAACCTTAATGTCTGTCGAGGCAGGAGCATCAGGTGTGAGTATTATTCGGAATACCTTTCGCGTCTTTCTTGGATTCGGAAACTAATCTAGACTAGCATTCTGGCCATGAACTGGATCTACCTGCTCCGCTTCGTGTTCCAGTGAGTAGTAGTGGAGGAATAGACTTTAGCTTTGGTCCTTCACAAGAAATAGAAAAAACAACACATTCCTAACAAACCTCTAATATTTGTGCATCCTTCCTCATTGATACTTGCGCGCACCAACCAAAGACGTACCTTTTGCTAAGGACTGCCCTAAGAATAAGAGAACGGTCCATTACACGACGCGCGAGGCCCAAACAAAGGTAGCCAAGATTTGGCTAGGGGCAGAGTAAGTGAAGAAAAAAGGACCCTTGGAAAAGTTCCTGAGTACAGCTAGTAGATTGGTGGGCCCTCATAAGGTTAAAATCTCATCTTTAGCCTAGACACAACATGGAGGAGTACTTGAAAATCTGCCTCAGTTAACGTTGAATGTGGATCTTCTCACTCTCATTCTATAAGATTTTTTAAGCAATGTCCCCTCTTCAGACTACGTTTCTACCCGAATGTTTAGCCTCAGAGAAGCGGCACCGAGTCGCCTTGCGCAATCGAGGAGTTGTCTGAAATCAGTGAAATGATGTATCGACAAGCAGAGAAGAAGCAGATGTAGAAGAAGAAGAAGAAAAAGTATTGTGAGAAGTTTCTCCCTATTCCGACTTCCATCCCTCTCACCCTCCATTTCCACAAAATTATTATTCTGGCACTTTCCCATCTTGAGCTTACATTTCTATAGGCTGAAGTAAACCATGTCTATTATTGTTTAAGTAATGAGCTAAGAAAATAAAAATACAGTGGGAGTTATGGTCCAGACATGAAACCCACAGTAACATTCCAATAACAGTACAGCCTGAATCTGTTATCTCTTGTATCCGTAGAATGATGAGATTGTTTATATATCTCACCACTTTTAATATTACCCTTCATATGTTAGAAAAGCCTAAATATTTCATTTCAATATGGGCGATTCCAAGCAAACTGGTCCTGAGGTGAAATTTTTGAAACTGCGTTTTTTACCATGTTCATGGTTGTAGGTATTAGNAGAACTCTGCAAGAGCTAATAAACAGAATTGAATTGAATTGAATTGAATTGAATTGAAATGATTTGAATTGAATTGTAGCCAGTCAAATTGAGGCTTATGTCGCTAGTTTAGGAACTGAGTAATCAGTGGCCTTATGCATAATGCTTATGTCAGTTAACGCACTGCATTAACCGCGGGAAACTCCCAAAACATCTGTAGTGTTTACCGCGGTCGACGCAATAGGTTAAATATAATGGACTATGCATACGGCCAAAGGTTCTCATAGTGATAGGTGCCATTCACTATCGGATTTTTTTTTTATTTATTGAAGAAATAAAAGGCTAAAATCACTTGTGAATGCAAAAGCATTGCTGGTTACGAAGACTCTGTGTGTGTGTGTGTGTGTGTGTGTGTGTGTGTGTGTGTGTGTGTGTGTGTGNCTTTTTCGTCACGCCGTAACGGTCAAGGATTTGACCGTCTCATTATCTTCCGATCCCATGTCTCTTTGGAGCATTTTATAGACATTATATCCTAGTTTGTATATGTGAAATTTCATTTTCTTACTTTTAATAGTAAGTCATCAGAAGAAAAAAAAGTGCAAAAAAGTACCACTTTTTGTCACGCCGTAACGCTTGGAATCGCCCATATGTTAGTAAGTATGTGCCCTCAATGTTCACTATTTTGAAATGTATTTTTGTATTTGTTTGCATTGCTCTAGTGCAGAACTCTGCAAGAGCTAATAAACAGAATTGAATTGAATTGAATTGATTTGAATTGAATTGTAGCCAGTCAAATTGAGGCTTATGTCGCTATTTTAGGAACTGAGTAATCAGTGGCCTTATGCATAATGCTTATGTCAGTTAACGCACTTCATTAACCGCGGGAAACTCCCAAAACATATGTAGTGTTTACGCGGTCGACGCAATAGGTTAACTATAATGGACTATGCATACGGCCAAAGGTTCTCATAGTGATAGGTGCCATTCACTATCGGATTTTTTTTTATTTATTGCACAAATAAAGGGCTAAAATTACTTGTGACTGCAAAAGCATTGCTGGTTACGAAGATTCTGTGTGTGTGTGTGTGTGTGTGTGTGTGTGTGTGTGTGTGTGTGTGTGTGTGTGAGAGAGAGAGAGAGAGAGAGAGAGAGAGAGAGAGAGAGAGAGAAACATAATACATGTATATGGCTTTTCTACTGAATTTTCTTTTCTGTCCATTACGATTTTCTCAGAATATTTTCCGGTACATGCGGATGACGCACTGCTATTTCAAACAACCACGTCCCGGCCAGAATAGTGCTGAAAACGTGTGTCACTTAATAAAAATACATACATTAAGTTTCAGATCACCCCAGTGACTTGATTCTCTTAAAAAAACGACTTAAAAAGCCTCATCTTGATAGCCTGCTTGTCATATTTTTTTTAACACGCTGCTAACTCCAGTCCATGCCTGTGCAGCTTTTGATGACTACAGGAAAGACTCACCTGTTCATTTGTTTACGACAGCTACGTGTTCATAGCAAACCGGTGTAGGTGCAAAATGTGTATTCTATCATATTCACCCCGGCCAGCATAAGGCATTTATCAGTGAAAGTGATGATATATATCGCGGAGAAATCGGGATCATCATCGTACGTACCAACGTAAATCTTTAGAAACTGCACGAAAGTAGATAGTCTAGCACGGCACCAAGAATTTTGGGCATGATAACGAAGACGGATGAGAAACGGTGCGATAAGAATACGATAACTGAGAACTTGTGCATTTAAAGATGGGATGGAATCTCTACTATCGTAAACATTACGTTAGTGTCTCGCTGCTGAATGCACCCTCAGTAGCGTTCGACATGCATTCGACAAACAAATGTGGTTCTTACAATAGTAAAAACTCCCATCGTTAATGCGCAAGCTCTTTTTGAGTTGGACGGCTTTGGAACAAACAAAAAATTGATTTTAAAAAATAGAGAAATTTAATAAGAACCAAACAGACGAGAAAGAAAGCAATTCTACACTGTAAACCCTCCAAACCCTGTTTGTTTATTGACGTGCTTGTCTGTTCTATTTGTTTATTGTAGTTGCTGAGGAAGGCTTATCTGCCGGAACGTCCTTAGGTTTGTGTTGTGATCTTGTAAATCTTAACACCTGCTTGTTCTTCTACTTTCCTGTTCTTAGCTTTACAGCAGCTTCCTCACTGTTGTAGTGCCCATATAATCAATGTTTTTGTGTGAGATTGTATACATGCAGTAACTTTAGAAATATGATGAAAATTAGAGACTGTTGTAAGGATAAGCAAAAGTGAGAAAGACAGCATGAATGAATATCGGGAGAAAGATGAGAGTAAAATAAAACTCGGTAATGCACTTTAATGTAAGGGATTGAATTTGTGTATATTGTACTGATTAATATTATGTTCCTGGCGTAGTTGATACGTGCACGTGAAAATTATACAAACAACTTTTTTTTTTTCCTTTTTTCTTCCTTTCTCTATGCAGTTGTTTTTTTTTGTTGGGTCCTTTTTTTTTTCTCAACTCATGTACTTATTGTGTTTTCTTGGAAATGTTATTCTGTATTGATTATCACTGCGTAAGTGTGAAGCAAAGTGTTTGGCGTATGCCTAATAAAGATTTGAACGTGTTGAACTTGTTGTTGAACTTGTATTCTCCATCTCCGCTTCAAACAAAAATTTGATAACGGACCGCTCTCTGCACCTTTTGTAACCGGATGGCACGGTATATAGTATAGTATTTATTTCTTTATTATTAAGGGGTAGGAATGTGAGCTCAGTCTGATCATATTTCAGATGTTACATATTATTTTTTAAGGAAGTGGGTCACCAGAGATTTTACCAGAATACTGTGAATGATCAATGAGGTATTTTCAGACGGGTCAGTTACACCACGTGATCTAGGGATTGCTAGCATATTTTGATAAATGACGAGTAATCGTACATAAGCAGAGCATGTAAACAAACCAACGTGTGAGCAAGATTTCCTAGGTCACGTGATGCTGAAAATAAGCTGAAAATACTTAATTTTGAGAAGATGGGCCGAAAAACTCTACACTAGAAATTTCCTGTCCCTGCCGGGAATCGAACTAGGGTCTCTCAGCTTGCAAGTCTGAACGTGTTGCCACTACACTATAGGGACGCTAACTTCACAGCAATTTAATTCTTTAAAAAATCCACTGTCCGAATATGTTCCCTAACTTCCACGTGCGAGCCTAGTGTTCACTCGTGACCCCGACACACTTCCCGACTACTAACACCTTACAAGCCTGATTATTTTGATTTCCAAGATGATCCACATACGCCTCAGTTTGATTTGTTGCAACATATATGATATCCGATGTTCGGGATTAACATGGATGAATACAGCCTGCAATAACAACTTCTAATCTTCTTACGTCGGTCTTAGCCAGGAAATCTATGCAGTTTCCTGAGCACTGTCAATTAGACTTTACCAGAACGTGGAAATAATCCAGAGCTGATTTATGGACATTGTTATTATCTCCGGCTCAGGTTACGATGAAAAGACTGCTATTCTTTTAGCTGCTTATGACAGGCAGGTTGTATACATTGGTCTGACCTTAAGATGATGCTTATTTTGATTGACAAGAATGTACAGAATTGAACGACATTGTCGGCAAAATATTATGATAATATAAATAATAATAATAATAATAATAATAATAATGCGGTATAAGCCTCGTTTCCAGATCTGTGCCCGCTCAAGAAACCACACACTATTATCACTTCAACACGCCTGATCACACTACGACTTTCTCAACTTCCTGGGCAGCATACAGTGCCACGGTCATTTAGCCGCGCTGATCATGAGCATTCTGAGAATATCTTCCACTGTCTATAGCCAGATATCCAGTTTACAGATGTGTGGACCGCGAAAAATAATCAATGAAAAGCTTTCCCAAGACATTTTTAAGACATGACCGTGGTCGGGAATTGAAACTACCACATTTCGATCCAGAGTTTAATGCTGTTACCAGTCAGCCGCGCCATTCTACCAGATATGCAGCCTTTATGTCATTAAAAAGTCACGGGGTTTAGTTATTAAGGTTTCTATAGTTCAGTGGTTCACAGCCTGTTGAGAAAGAGGGCCCAGTTGTGTCAGTCTATGATGAGGGACCTGCCCGACAGGTGAGTGAAAGCGTCAGCCAAACAAAAATATATTCTGCAATTTGCGAGCCTATTTTGCAACCTTTGCAGGCCAGAGTTTGGTCCCGCGGTTAAGGATCAGGCATCGTAGATCTAGACGATAGCTGTTTGTCTTTCTTTCTTTTCTTTTCTTTCTCTCTTTTTGTCTGTCTTTCGTTCTCTCTTTCTTTCCTTTTTTTATCTCTTTTTTCTCTGTGCATTTGTCTCTTGAGCACTCCCCCCCCCCCCCCCCNCCCCCCCCCCCTTCTTTTTAAGACTGGATAAAACTATCTGGATAAAAGTTTGATCTCACCCTGTTTGCGTGGTCTGTTTGTATTCACTCTTTACTACTGTTATAACACTGCTTCGTTTCCCTCTTGTTCTTCACTTACGCTGACTCTACATGTCAATACACAGGAATAGGAATGGTTGTGTGGTTTGTGAATGGTCTCAGATGAACTGAAGACTGTAAAGTCTATGTTTGTGGGTTCGATTCGCGGGTCGGGCAGGTTACGTGTGTGGTGTTCTTGGAAAGGACACTTTTATCCGACTTCCCCATTCAATTCAGGTGTGTTGACTACCTGGTTTTCAAGCCGAGGAGCTCCAGAGAGCTCCACTGCGGCGACTGGCAATGACCAAATAATGAATTTTGTCTATGATATGTTAATCAATGCTATCTTCATGTGTGCCTTTGTGAATGAAATGCATTAAGTTATATGACATGGTAAGACGAATTCCATATAGGGCAAATGAGGGCGGATTTTATCTGTTATCTTAACTTTTCTTTTTTCTTTTTCTTTTTATCAGCTGTGCAGGGCTTTCCAAGAAAATTTGTTTCTCCACGTGTTCGCATTGTGAGGGAGAATGGAGAGTGTGGGGATCCTGCCAGGTTTGATCAACATCAGGCTTGCCACTAAACACAACTCGTCTTCTGGTCCTGTGGCCACTCACAAATCTGTTAATGAGACTGCCACCTATGAAGGTGCTCATAAGGTGAGGCTCAACGGAACAGTCACCCTTAGGCCCTTGACAGACGAGATGTAAAAAAAGCAACAGAAATTACTGCGCAGTCTGGAGATCCACTGTGGCAAATGGGTGCGGTCACACGAGCGACAGGCAGTAGTTTCAGTCCTGGTGTAGCAGATGTGTGTCGCCCACATTCTGGTACGCCGCGACACTCACCATGACCAAAGCCATCCTGACTCTCCGATCGTCCATGTTGAACTGAGCTGTAGCGTTAAATGTCGCCCGTCACAAAAGGAAGCGACACATTCTGATCAGAATTTACTGCGCGACAATTGTAGCTCGTCTGTCAAGGCACTTATACTATGTATAACAATTATTCATGAACAAATATGTTTTTAATCAGCTCGTGGTTATTTTAAACGGAGTGGGTATTCTGGCTGAAGCAGTCTGGCCGGGTTGCAGTTTTAACTCTGAGAAACTTTGTTTTGAACCGGCTGTCCATTTCACTGGACTATGTATGTGTACTAAAAGTCACTCATACTGGACACCAGTCTGTCTAGTTCAGTGAATTACCATGCTAACTCAAAATCTTAAAAAGTAAGGAATCAACCTTCACATGAAATAGTAAATGTATAACTTGCTTTCTTCTGTTTCAGTTGCTGTCTATCTAATACTGTTCAGCAAACTGATATGAAAGAAAATAAAACAGAAGAAAATTCTTCCTCCACTTCACTTTTCTTTAGATTGGTGAGAATAACCTTACTGGACCGTGTCACATAGTAAAGAAATGTTTCCGTCTGGCTATCCAGTCACTATACTCTTCACGGGATATTCTGGCTATCCGGCCAAAATACTCCGGTCCTATTATGAATCTCCAAATAATTGAAAACTGAATAATTGCCTAGCATTTCTATTACTCAAAGTAACTGTCCTTCTATAGAAATAGAACGAGAGCTGCAGGTTACACATGCGCATTTTTTTTTTCGGCCATATATTACTATATATTGTCGATTACTGTCACCCAAGCCCTAAGTTTTGTTGCCCGTTCCCACTGACCAGTATAGGAGAATAGCATCTGAACTTAAATGATAAATTAATTTTAAAAGTCCATTTGGGGCTTCGGGCTATTTGCAGACAACAAAGATTAGCTCATTGGCAGGCCCTACCTCTTTCCAGCCCCTGAATAGTACTGCTTTAATTTAACCTAAACTGGCCAGAAACGTGACAAATACATTAGATTAGGCCACAGCTAAGGTCACTAGGGCCCTAGGAGAAAAAAAAATTGATAAATTTTCACCCTTAGCAGTAACTCCAAACCGGGTGATATCAACAGTAATGAGCGTGTTCAAGCTTCAAACCGGTGCTGTCGAGATAAACACCAGATATCGAGCATCGTTCGGCCTTGGCCAGGTTATGCACTCTATTGCAATGACTGTTGTGTTCATGTTCACCGCCACACCTTGCACCATTTGAAAAAAAATTGTAAGACTTAATGCGACCGTTTTTTTCTCATTCACAGGGCTTTCTCAACTACACGTTCTTCACCACAGTGTAAGTATAACCTTTTTGAGGGGTATGCACTTGGGTTTGTTAGGCTTTTTGACACTCTGTCCGTCAATTTGTAGTAAGGCAACATATTTTTACTGTTAAATAGTCTGAGTTAATTCAGCCACATACTCATCTTAACCCTCTAATGCCCAGCGTATTAGATCTGATACATTTCGTGGAACAACGAAAAAGCAAACTACGATCATTCTGATGCTTGCCTCAATGATCCACAAACTGGAGCTCAGAAATTTTGTATCATTATAAATAGGGCTGGGCTTTAGAGGGTTAATATCTGAGTCAGTACACACAACGGAGAAAGCCACGGTTCGAAGAAAGGTTTGGCGCCTCCTGTTATTACAATTCTTAATAATCTTTAGACAAACTGAGTGTAATGGTTGGGACAAAAACTGTCACATTTTCTAAGTGAAAAAAAAAAACCCAACAAAAAACCGTGAGCTTTCGTTTGGTCTCTTCCTTACACCCACTGCCCTTCTTGTTCTGTCCATCACTTTAAAATGGCAGGTCATGTGACCGTATGCATAATCCTTGCGTTGATTAACGTAATACGGTAACCACTGTAACTCTCAAAATATTAATAGAATGTAGTTAAGGGGGGGGGGGGGGGGGGGCGCCACCTGAAATCGTCGATTTGGGCTAAAAATGCCGAATTTGGGTTTTTGCTATTTTTAGATACTTTGACATCTTGTGAATCGAAAGCATTGACGGTCGCATGTGAAAGAATCCATTTTACCTCTCAAAAATGCATTTCATTATGGTCACCCCCTCGATTTTCTTGGCTGATTATATGAATTTATGCTGAAATTGTCTGTTTTTGATCGCATATTTTGTCTATACGCATTAAAATTAGACCTGTCTTGTTGCATACCGTTGGAAAGGACATTTTCTCCTCTACAAGGTCAAACTCTCATCGGCTAGCCAATGAAAATGTCGGAACGACGGCATCTCCCGAAAGCGAAACATAAATTATGTCTGGCCTTATTTACATCGCTGAAAATAGCTAGGTCACGGCCTACTTTTCAATCGGAACAAGTCATGCTGATGTTTCATTCACTCGTTTGTTTCCGGCAAGCGTGACCTAGTTATCTGATTGGATTTCTTCGGTTCGGGTGGCCTCATTTCTATCTGTATGTAAACAGCAGCATGCAGGTTAGCACGTGAATACCTGACAGGAAGGAGGTGGCCAAGACATTAGCAGCCTAATTTTTCTTTGTGATCCTGAATTGTTGTGATTATCATAATGCCGACAAGAAAAAGAGGCTGAGGAAGGTGGCCCAGCCTATCAGCCGGGCATGTATTGATGTAAGTACAGTTTTTCGGACGTATTTTGTGTGTGAAATTTTCAAACTCATTTTTCTCAAAACTATACTTTTCAACACATAATTCGAAACTCCATCATAATTTACGAACCAATCTTTGCAAAATTTGGTATGTAAGCAGTTTATAGGTGTACAAAAAAAGTAACAGGGAGACATTTGGACTTTTTTTTTTATTTTTCAGGAAATATGTTGGCGAAGGCCAAAAAATGGGGGAAAATCGATATTCTGATACATACCAATTTTGAAAATTCATAAAATATTTTTTTATCATTTTATAAAAAATAACTCGCTGTTACTTTGTAGACAAGGTGTATAAGAATGCATGTGTGGAATTTCAGTTGGATTGCATTTCATCTGGAGGAGGAGTTACCTTTTGAAGTTGACGGTTTTCGAGGTAGAAAATTCAAGATGGCGGCCGTTTCCATAGCAACCATAATAAAATGTAAAAGAAAATTGACCGTTTTCCACTAATTTGAACCTGCTGAGTCCAAAAATCAAGGTTAAAATCATGTGGCACCAAGCATTTAGAAAAAGGCCCTCAGGTGGCGCCCCCCCTCCCTTAACGCAGTACTTTTATTGATGTATGGTTTATGCATGTGGCCGCAGTACCAGTGGTCGTATGCATAATCCATACTTCATTTAACGTATTGCGTTAACCACAGTGAACACTACTAATGTTTTGGGAGTTTCCCCTGGTTACCGCAGTGCCATAACTAACGTAAGCATTATGCATATGGCCACAAGCCTACTCGGCCCATGGCTCAATCCGCTACTGAGTACATTTATTGTACTTAGGCGCCCTTTATTATTGTTATGAATCTGTTCTTCCATTCTGTTCTAGTCAAGGTCACTGGATCCTGCTGTTTATTATGATCCGTCTTTCACGTAGACTCAGTGCACGCTGTGTAAATTGTAATACTGTGCATGGGCTCTGATTTAAAAAAAATTGCTTCTCTCTTTATGGCTTTTGTTCATCTTGTTGTTACTGTCGGTATTGTTGGTGGTGGTGGTTGGTGTAGTTGTAGTTGTATGCGCATCCAGAGTTAGTATATTTCATGGAAAAATTAAGAGGAACCACTAAAAATCTCTCTTTTTTTTTTTCACAAAGTCAATTAAAAAACTGTCACCCTTTCTTTTGAAGACAGTTTTCACTTGGGACAAGACTGGCCAAACCCAGACAAATTTAAATTTGTTCCATTACTTTTCATGATGAAAAATCTCTACGGCATCTATTTATCTAGCTTGATGCTATGGTGAATAAAAAAAGGTATTATATCCAATGTAGGGGACTCTCCAACTATGAGCAGTTTAACTGCCCAGCAGGAGACAGTGACCTCCTCTTCCTCCCTTCCCCCGCGCGTTGCTTGGTTTTGCGAGTTGTTTCCCTCATAGAATGTCTTGTCTCGGAGCTAGACGACAAGTTCTAGACTACGTCCCATTGTGTTGAGACACGAGGGACCGGAAAGTCACAACGTCGCCCGTTTCAAAATCGGCTCGAGAACCACGTGATCACCCTCGCTCTCTATTTTGGGGCTTAGCACCAAATTTGATAGGTTTACCACAAGGGGTTAGAAACCATGGCCACAGCTGAATGATAGGGGCTAAGAGCTAGAATGGTAGCGAACATTCCCAAAACACACAACACAACAACAACAACAACATCATCAATAACAACAACAATAACAAACAACCACAGCAACGAAATAACAAATAGGATTGCGATCAACTAGTCCATAACCCAAACCCACCATAAGAGAAAAACAGTCAGTGCAACTGCATTGAATTTCCTTCTTTATCGTTACACTCGATTTCAAACAGTTTCAATACAGGCCTATCACCCCTTTGTTTTCCAGTTAAAAGTCACAACACAATCGCATGTTTCTGGAAAGGCTGCTGCCTCAAGTACCGTTAAACAACTAACAGCCTTGTTCTTTCATTCAAGACTGGGGCGTTGCGAGGGTGATGTTTTTTTGTAATCTAGCACTTACATCCAACCAGCAATGGTTTTGCTGTTCAATACCTGCAAAATGAAAGTGCACCATGTAGCATTTTGGTGCGCAATTTTCCGTGCAGAATGTACTGAATTAAACAGGGACAATGCACACCACAGTAAATCACTACAATCTACAATGAAAAAGTGGTTTGTCTCCTTAATGATGTTTCAGAGTGATGGAGATGGAGGTGACTTCACTGTACACCAGTGTCTTGCTAGTCTGTGGTGTTTTCTCCAACCTGATTGCCATTGGCGTGTTCAGCTCCCCTGTCTTCAATCGCATGGCCTTCAAGGTAGCGTGGTGGAGATGATTATTTCTCGTATACATGTGCATTATTACAAGTTTAAAGCTTAACTCTCGTAGCGCGAAGCTGCTAAGGTCCAGCTGCTTGCGTGGCCACTGTTACAGATAATGACCGTGCAAAATTCTACCGCCGCGCTCAGAGATCGGCAGGGAGATGTGTATGCTATATATTATATTGCCGTGCTCAAGCGAAGCGAGCGGACGGTAGTATAAACTCTATCACAGCATCACGAGGGTTAAATGAAGCCATATATAGGCCAACACTCATCATTTCATTATATGAGCACAATATACTGCAAAGACTCACACGTGCTCATCCTGCATCCTATTTCCACTCATCTACCAATATTTCATCAAACCGACACCGAGATCTTCCTGAACTAACATACAAATCATAATACTATTATCAATTACTCTCTCACATCTCAGTACCTACTTCCGCCCTCTCCCTCCCCCTAAAAAAAAAAACCATACCCGACCCAGATTCTGTTTCCTTTCTTCGCTTTTTTTCCTTTACTTTCTTGCCAGAGGGCATCCATTTCAGCTCAAATTATATGAATTGTATTACAAAACCAATATGACTAGACTGTATATCTTGCCGCCAATCAGAATGTAGCTTATGTTGCCGAACTAGTATCTAAGATATCTGGCTCTAAAGGTGAACAGGAACATCCGGTATCAAATATTTGTTTGTTGTTGTATGTCTACACAAAAACACTGAATTTATGGGCAAGTGGTAAATATTGTGGGTAGATATTAGTTCTTTGTGAAGTCTTATAAAATTGTTCTGCAATCGAGATTTCCCCAGAAGTTTTTTTTCCTTTATATGGGATAATCCTCTGCTATTTCAAAAGCCATATTATCTGGGTCCAGAATAAAAAAAAAAATGATCACCTAATAAAAGTACACACATTGCGCTTTCATGTTATACAAACAACTTTATTTAGCCAAAGAAGCGACTTACGCCTCTTTTTTACTGGCTGCAAGACTTTCTACGTATGGGATTCATACCATGGATCTAAAAATAAAATCGAGCGAGCAAGAGAAAGAGGGAGAGAGAGGGAGAGAGAGAGAGAGAGAGAGAGAGAGAGAGAGAGAGAGAGAGAGAGACAGACAGACAGACAGACAGACAGACAGACAAACAGACAGACAGACAGATGTAGTGATCATTATCAAAACATACACCGTAGTTCATCAATGTGTCTTGTCAATATCTGCAAACCGGCCATTGGAAAATGCAGGAATGGACATTTATTGATCAAGGCATAGATTGCTTATCCCCTCTCCTCCATACCCCCTCCACCTTTCTTGTTCCGTAAACATCACTCAGTGATGACATGCCCCAGCCCTAGGACATGCACTCACTCGTCCTTTTGATGATCTTGTCAGTAAACACATTTCCGAAATCCAGTTGGAATTCACGTTGCGTTTCCACATTTTTTTATCTGGGAAAGGATTCACAAGTACGATAACATGTGTGGAGCCATAATGGCATGAGCCCATAAAAATTATCCAAGAACTGAATTTACCTCCATGTCGCCCAAGTGTAAAGCACATCAATCTCACGCGGTGTCCGTTTATCTCCATTGCGCGTCAACCCCATTTGGGACCCCGTGTTTTGGGTATCAGCAGCTTCCACATGACTCCCATGTGGTTGTCCATATAGCGAGGATACATTTTGCGCATGACTATGCTTATGTATAAAGCTGTCTGAAAAAGAATATAATAATATTATTTACTAGGTCTCGCACTGGTTTGCTTGAGCCAAGCGCCACTCGAGTGTAATGGTCCGGTCGCCAATACTGAACTCATTGCACACAGCTCTAGTGGGGGCGAAGAGCACGCTCAGTTAGTAGATAACTAGAGGGTTATCTTCATCGTAGGTATACTTCTTCTGAACACCTTTCCTTCTTGTTATAGATAGGGCAAGGATTGATATTTGCCTCAGGGTCTTGAAAAAATCCACATTATAGTTTTTCCAAACAAAAATTAAACAGAGTTTCCTTCCGCCTGATCACTTCTGGGAAAACGCAGCAGGAATATAGGGAAATTCACCCTGCGTACGCCGTCATTAGTTGTGCTGCGTGATGTCATTAAGCGAGAAAAGCTAGCAGACGATTGGTGCAGACGTATGCGCAGCCTCCCTCACTTTCCGACGTCATAAACACGAGTGATGGCTACTTGCAGGGTGAAATTCCCGACATTCCTGCAGTGTCTTCTCAGAAACTGTCAGATGAACGGAACAAAAAAAAATATACACGAGTTAAAATTTTATGAGAAAATAATGTGGACTTATTAGGCTGTGAGGCAAGTAATTACCCCTGTCCATTTAAAGATTGAACCAGGGGAGGTTATCTCCACCGTTGATATACTTCCTGTGAACAGATTTCCTTCGTCTTAATGTTACAGACCTGTAATGGGATTGGACCCTTTTTTCTTCTATGGGCTATATTAACATTTTGAGCTGCCCTCTGAACCCAAAGTTTTAGCTTTCAGACCCATACCAGATTGAAGCTCATTATGTGGCCCAAATTTTAAGACTGGCCCAACCCTAGCAAGCCCATTGAAATTTTGAGCTTGGTTGCTATTTGTAAACAGAGCCTACATTTTTCATTGGTCAACGTCAAATACCTCCTTTTCCGCCTGAGCACACCCTTGACCTGGCAGTTCCAGCCCAGGGCTAAATAGTGCCTGGCAAAATAAAGTAAAATAGACATAGTTTCCCATGATATCAAAATTTCGCCCCTGGAGCCCTTATAACTGGAAGTAGGGCATGCCAAAAGAGGGAAAAGGGGAGATGAAATATATTCCATTAGTAGTAGGACCCAATAGTGAAAGTACAATTACAGGCCTGTAACCTTAAGCCTGGACAAGTCATGAGGCTATTGTTACACACTGAGATAACCATTTCTAAACATTCGGCCTCCCCCACCCCAGCTCTTCTAGTTTCTCTGACTTCATTTAATCTCATGTTCACAGTGATCTTAACAATCGCGATAGCTGGAGAATTGGAAGCTTGCGCATTAACGATGGGATTTCTTACCATTGTCAAAATAGCATCAGTGCATCAGTGCTGAATTCATTAGTAATGACTTTCAAGATGCGAAATTAATGTAAGTTTTAATGATAATGAGAGATCCTATTTATAATGTACAAGTTCTCTAATAAGTGTTTGTGACACGCAAAATAGACCACGCTAAACGTTTATTTTACACCCTCATTAATGCGCATAGAAATTTCATTGCAGTCACTGAAATGAATCAGCACAGGTCAAGCTTTGTTGTTTGTTGTTTTTTTTTTTGTTTTGGCCAGCCTGTCTGTCACCATTTTTGAACTTATTTCTTATTTTAAGCAATCATGTTCTACTCTCAAGGTTTATATGAAGATCCTGTGCTGTCTCAACCTGGTCGTCCTGTTTCTTGGAATGGTCTGGCACCACACCTTTATGCTGGACATTCATGATCACGTCTCACCGTAAGCTGCTTGGTCAAAAAGTTAAAGATGTTGCTAGCTGTGGTGGTAGAGTTGCAGCTGGTGCAGCGCAGGTGGTGATAATGTGGTGGTGGTGTGGTGGTGATTGTGTGGTGTGGTGTGGTGTGGTGTGTGTGTGTGTGTGTGTGTGTGTGTGTGTGTGTGTGTGTGTGTGTGTGTGTGTGTGTGTGTTTGTGTGTTGAGATGGGCATTAAGACATATTACTCGTCTTAGTTTCATCGGTCTGTTTTATGCAGTCGTAAGTGTAATACAATCAGACCACAAAATAATATTGCTATAGTTTCAGCGGACCAGCCTATAATATTTGCGAGCATACATAATCTCTAAGACCGTGAGTGTGGTTGATTTAGAAACTCAGGGAATCAGAACACGAGCACCGCCATAAGTAAGCGTTATATTTTATTTAATGCCTTTGAGCTACAGTCCACTCCCCTTAATAGCATTCCGGATAACAGCAAGTTTTGCTTAATCTCAACATTTTCCACATGGGAAAACGCTGTATTTCTGTAGAACAGTTATTGGATTATCACAAATCCTTTTAATCACAACTTTATTCTTCCTTAATGATATCCGATTAAGTGGAGTGGGCTGTGCTATAGGTTTTTAACTCCGTTTGTATTCCAAATGTCCCCCTCCCCCTCATATCTCAATAGGGAGAGTAGGCGCTATGGGTGCACCTACTTGCGATGGTTTGTCCTCGTCTTCGAGAACTGTATGGCCTGCAGCATCGCCCTCATATTGTACAATAGGATTAAGTGAGTCCTGTAGTGCTGTCTTTGTTATAAAATATAATAAACTGAAAATGAAAACTTAAACTAAAATACGACTTTATTTACCCCGTTGAGAAATTGTTTTACAATGTCATACAATCTTCTCCATTATACATACATTATTATACATCTTATTCATTATACAAACGTAAATAAAAATACACATCATATTATATGTAAATATATGATATTACAAATGAAATACATTACAAAGTCATTGCTGGTTGCCAGCGATGCAGTGCCCTGGTCCCCCAGCTCTAAAGCCAGGTATTCATTTACACATGCGTCGAATGCGGAAATGGAAGTGAAGAGTCTTTCCCAAGGACACTACAACGTCAACCGCCCAGCTCGCAAGTCAAACACATAAACCTTAGATTTGAAAGTCTTTAGTTTCTGAGTACAACTCACAAATCGCACCACCATGCTGTAAGCCTCAGACAGTGACACAGATATTCTGGAAGTACCATAGCATCCCACCCACCCTGCACAACATATCTTCACGCTCATTCCACATTTGCACAAGTTTTTTTTCTGAGGTTTTCAGAAATTGAGCGCTCTCAACCTGTTGCTCAAAGCAAAACAATGAGGCAGATGTAGTTTTAGCTAGTAAAATTGGAATAGAATGACAAGTCAAAAATTCTACATTTGTTTTGATAGGAAAAAGAATATAAAAAGGCAAAAAAAAAGAAGAGCATAGTAATAAGCAATTCTAAATCACCCCAAAAAACAAATTCATGAAATATAAGCAACTCTAATTCATCACAAAAAAAAAGAAAAAAAAATGACTAGCCAAATGTGGAATAAGCGTGACAATATAATAAGCCACTGTTTAAGGTACATGGAAAATGCCATAGAATTCCGCCCACCCTACACAACATAATAAGCAATCAACTTTGACATGAACGTTAGAAAAAAAAGGGCATTTCTGATTTACATTCTGGTTTTATAACTAAATGAACGTGATGTTGTTCATCATAATGAGGTATTCCTAATGGATTGCAGTGATTTTGTTTTTGCAAAAGCATTCCAGATTTTCCATTAATTTTTAACTGCCCCGCATTCTGAATTAAGGATTGTTGAGAGCTTAAAATGTCCAGAGCTGTATCGAGGATCATAATTATTCTGGTTGATTCAGCATGCACGTTCAGGCAGGACAGTTCAAAGAAAAGTGCACCTTTCAGTAAACTTTTTGACGAAATTACTCTATAAAATCCTTTGTCAAGGCCGGTGAAAGTCGAACCAAATTCCATAAGGTGGAAATGAAATGAAAAGGCGTCCCTCCATTTTTCTCTCATTGTTGCTTCCAAAAATCCATCAGTTCTGTAAGCACTTACAGCTTTGTGTGTGTGTGCTGTTGATTGTTATCAAAGTTACTGCAAAAATGGAGGGTTCATTTATTTGTATGGTGTGTGTGTGTGTGTGTGTGTGTGTGTGTGTGTGTGTGCGCGCGCGCGCGCGTACATATGCGTGTGTATGTGTGCAAGAGAGAGAGAGAGAGAGAGAGAGAGAGAGAGAGAGAAAGAGAAAGAGAGAGAGAGATACCTTATACCACAAAGGCCTACTGAGGTCCGCCACTGGATGCATTTCACGTCGCTGCGCGTTTGCTGTGTGCCTCAAACTTTGGAAAGTTATTTTTGCCCTACACCACCACATACAGGTGCAATGTTAGGCAAACGGCCTAAGTTTGAAATGTTACCTTCAGTTCACGTTAATCGAGCACTCATAATTTGTTGGCAAAAGAATGATTCGCATTCTGGCATAAAATCACCCTCTACGTCATAATCAGTGAACACCTACACAGATCTGTTCCAACGTCCATCCCTTTCAAATTGAAGATTTAATCAGTATTATGAAGCCATACAAACTAATAATAATACTGATAGAAAACATTCATATACCCTTGTTAGCCTGCATTTGGAAAAAAAAAACAAGGACTTTCTTAGCTCACAGAACTTCTCTTTACCCTTTGAATCCGCCCTAAGAATTGTTTCAAATTTCATCCATTTCTTGCATTCCCNAAAATCTCCTTTTTAATATTTCACTCCCCCCTCCCATTTTTGAAAACAAAATCCAGAGCCCAGAGAAATACCGATTCGTTCCTAAAGACATTGGAATCAATGAGGGAACCGGTCCTGCTCAACACCACCCAGCTGCTCTTGAACACAGCACCTGTCTCCAGCCACATCGACTCACTGGACGAGCTCACCTCACGCTACAATAGAACAGAGTGAGCTCTTGTTTTTATTGTTGTTGTTGTTATTGTTGTTGTCGTTGTTGTTGTTGCTATTGTTGTTATTGTTGTTGTTGTTGTTCTTTTTTTTCTTCTTCTTCTTCTTCTTCTTCTTTTTCTTCTTCTTTATCTTCTTCTTCTTCTTCTTCTTCCTCTTCTTCTTCTTCTTGTCGCCGTTGTTGTTGGTAATGATGATGATAATGTTGTCATCGACATCGTCCTCGTCCTTGTGTTATCTTTTTGTAATGTGCAAAGTTTGTGTTTTTGTTTGATGAACTGATCCCAGCCGAGATTTAGACCGAGACACACGCTGAGAGATTCCGCTGATCAACGAGTGCTTCTGTCTTAACCGAGGTTGAGATCGATCCATCAAACCAGAAAAAAAAATTGATGAGAATTCCTTTTCTCATTTATCAGTATATAAATAAAACATCATTTGGAAGCTTTACTATAAATTTTGTCAACTCCACACATTTTTCAGCACCGGATTGCCAGCTGTGATGCCCATGAATTCTATTGCACTTGCTAACTCTATCAGGGTAAAGACAGTATGGATAATCTCTCTTCACGACAATTATGCGACCCCATAAGAATGTAGTGCGACTGGTGGCAAAGTTTATTATACATATGACTGACATAACGTTCGTTTGTGACATGAGGTTGGTTTACTTCGACGTCGCCTCTAGCAGAAACAATTTCCTTTTTTTTTTTTTGTCCTCACAAAGAAGTTTGCTGAGAGGAGAGAACTTTTTTTTTAACATTTAAAAGATAGCAGCTTGAGTGATGGCATACATAATCATCCTTTTCTTTTTTTCAGTAATAAACCACACACAAATGTTGCATGATGTACAAGCTAGATTAGCCGATAAGTTAGTTGATCGGTCTGTCAGTGGATCCGTAAATAGATCTAGTCCGTTAAAAAAAAGAAACAATTTGAATGATAACATTTCTTAGTAAGGTTGGGAATCTGGTCTAAAATAACAACAGTTAGATTTTAATGGTTACAGGTGACCAGATAAAACCCACAATCTTATTAAAGAATATTGTCTGCCCAACACTGAATGATAGACGAACCAAGATTATTAGTTCAAGGGAAATAACTTTATGTAATAGTTGAAATTGCATTTTCTTTATTTCATCCCTTAAACACAATGCAGGTATGCATAATCATAATAATATACAGATGAACATTATATTAATGTGTGGATGATCTAGGATCCATTATACTATGCAGATACAATTTATCAGAGATCTAATATAATTGTTCACTAAACTCTGTAGATGTTTGTTCACGTACCAGCATTCCCGCAGATATTAGATCACAACAGATCACCACAGATATGATCTGTTGTCCACTACATTCTGCAGTGTTTCTTCACGTACCTGCATCCTTATAGACCACAGATACCACAAATCACCATAAGTCACCACAGATCACCACATAATATGATATATTGTTTACTATATTCTGCAGGTGTTCCTTCACGTGCCTGCAACTCTGCGGACCATAGGTCACTACAGATCACCACAATTCACCACATGATATGATTTAATGTTTACTATATTCTGCAGGTGTTCCTTCACGTACCTGCATCCTTAAAGACCACCGATCACAACAGATTATCACAATTCACCACAAATCACCACATAATGATCTATTGTTTACTATAAACTGCAGGTGTTCCTTCACGTACCTGCAACTCTGCGGACCATAGATCACTACAGATCACCACAAATCGCCATGTAATACGATCTGTTGTACATTTTATTCCAAAGATGCAACTTCACGTATCTGCAACCCTACATGCCACAGATGCCACAAATCACCACAGATCACCACAGTTCACCACTGATAACCACAAATCACCACATATGTGATCTGTTATACAGTACATTCTACAGATGCTCCTTCACGTACATGCAACTCTACCAATCACAGACCACCACAAATCACCACATAAGATCTGTTATACACAATATTTCATAGATGAGCCTCCACATATCTACATCCCTAATGACCACAGATCACCACAAAACACCACATAATATAAAAATGCTATATTTATATTCAACAGATGCTCTTTTACGTACCTCCATCCCTACCGACCACAGATCACCCCAGATGTGGTCATGAGTAACTTGGCTTTGCTGCAAGAAGTCGTCATCATTATCATGTTCATCCTTCTCATCATGGAGGTGGCACTGAGACACAGGCGTGATCAAGAACTTCTGAGAGAAGTGAGCGAATGGTCTCTTTACCAGTAATATTTGAGAGAAGTAAGGAGTGAGCAGACGCAAACAGATGCTCACACAAGGTAGGATAAAGGGGGAAGTGCTCAAGAACACAAATGCAGAAAGAAAATGGAAGAAGGAAAGAAAGTGATGTGGTAGGAATCGAACCCGCGACCTCTGCGTCGGCACCCATCGCCTTGCCGTCAGTTTGGAATCAGGTAGACGTCTATACACGACCACGCCGCCACTCCTAAAAAGTGGCTTAGTGGCCGGGGTCTTTCCCGAAGCCGAACAGAAGACTAGCAGTCATATTTGACTAAGATCTAGCAACAGTCTCCTATTCTTTCAGTAGTATGGCCATGCCTTGCATCACTCACCAGCGAATTTCTCACACGTGGCCTAGATCATAGCACTGATGATGCGATTGTTTGTTTCTTATATATTCAGTTTTGCAGAAGCACATTTCGAAATTTTATTAGCAGTAGATCAAACCATGTAGGCCCTATTTGATTACTTTTGTGACTACTTCTTTTTATCGGTCAACACATCTTACTTCAAGCTTATTTTTGTTTTCTGGTAGTTTCATATAAATCTGTTCAACTCCTTCAAAAACTTCCTCAAGAGCATAGAAAAGTTTAGATAAAAAAGAGTTGTAATTACTGTATCTAGTGACCCCTATAATATATTTTTTAGAGCCTAAAAGCTATCTCATTTCAACGGAAATTGCTAAAATTCGGACTTCAGTTAAGTCTAAAGCACTTTGGACTGTCGTTTTGCAAATTCACTATCACCACTACCATTACCACCATCGCCAACACCACCGTCCGTCATCATCATAATCATTTATCCTAATGCAGCCGCATGAATCTACCTCTTCATTGGACCTCCCCTCCTCAGATCTATATAATAAACGTGAGCTTGAAAGCCTAATAACCATTCCAATTAAACGGAAGTAGCTAGAAACCGGATATCAGTTAAGCCTGATGCACTTTGCAATATCGTCCTGGATCTCACCACCACCACCACTACCACTACCATCTGCGGCCCTCATCATTATCATCCTCATCATCATCCTCCTCATCATCATTTCTACTGATGCAGCCGCATGAATCGATCTCTTCATTGGACCTGCCCTCCCCTGAACGTGCTGGGTCAAGGAGGGCTTCAGCAGCCAAGCGAGTGTCTCGAGCCACAGCTGCAGTAGGTGCCCCGCTCAAGGGCAGCAAAGAAACCACTTTGGACCCGACCAAATATGGTCAGTCATGTCCTTGTGCAGTTTGCTGTGACGGTTGTTGTTGTTGTTGTTGTTGTTGTTGTTGTTGTTGTTGTTGTCGATAGTTATCCTTTTTTTTATTATTATTTTGTCCCATTCATTCAAAATTGTTTAATCTGTTGTTATGTGGTTGGCTTCAGCTCTAACAGACTGAGACTGAAACTTGCGTCGTTACCTTGGGTTACGAAGTTCGTATCGCCACGCTCATTCCACATTTGTCTAAATCATGTTTTGAGGTTTTTGAGAAACTTTTAGTTCTCTCAAGCTGTTGTTCAAAGCAAAACGTTTCACCCACCTTGCACAGCACATCGTCAAGCTCATTCCACATTTGCACAAGTCTTTTTCTGAGGTTTTGAGAAACTGAGCGTTCTCAAACCTGTTGTTCAAAGCAAAACAATGAGGCAAATGTGATATAGCACGTAAAACTGGCATATAATAACGAGTCAAAACTCTACATTTGTTTTCATAGGAAAAAGAAGATAAATGAAAGATCAAAGTAATAAGATCATAAACAATGCAAATCACTGAAAGAAAAAAAAAACACCAAGCCCTAAACGAAGGGGGAATGAGCGGACCATGTGTGTCTGTTTTGTCTAAACATTAGACTCTTCCAAGGTGTAGAGAAGTTATGGCGAGGAAGGCCGGTACGGAAGAGAGAGAAAACGCCATATCAATGAGGGACTCTTCCAGGGGTGCCTAAAATTCCTTAGTCCTGCCCCCGACTCTCATCCGAGCACATTTTTGTGAAAGTTTCAGGATTATACCAAAATCAACTTATCCAGGCCACCCTGGTGACGTCCGAATACGGGCAGTCGTATTCTTAAAAATCTTACACGCTGAGACGGTCATAATTCGACGGCTGAGCGCAAGAAGTGACTATCTCCACTTTTCTTAGTTTTGAGAAAATCGCAGTTTAAATTTTGGTGATCATCAAATTTGCATGAAAAGTTCTGGGAAAATTGGTGATAGTCAAAAAAGAAATGGCAATAACTCGGCAACCAATAAAGATACGGCTTTGATATTTATACCACTGAAAAAGCGGCTAAAAGTAACCCAACCTATGTCGATAACTCCAATTTGACCAAAAGTGGAGATAGTCACTTCTTGCGCTCAGCCGTCGATTATGTTTCTTCGTCACTTTAGTTTACAGTGCCATTATTATGTTCATTTGGTATAAACCTCGGAGCTTGAATTTAGGCCGAGAATAGAGTTAGGATTAGACGTTAGTCTGAAGAAGAGAAAGAGTTCGTAGACGTACGTTATTGATAGACTCTGACTTACCTGATTCTGCTTCTAAAATATCTAATCCAATAAACATTTTGGGAGAGTTCCATGATTACACTAAATCAACATCAACATAACTATGGCATCCTGAAGCCAACCAAATACGGTCAGTCGTGCTTTTGTGCAAACCCTCAGACGGAAATCTGTTTCTTAGTCATTTTAGTTAACAAGTGCCGTATGTCAGTTTGGTATAAACAGTGGAGCTTGGATTTTCGTTGCGAGTAAAGTTGGGGTAAGGCCAGTCTAGAACAGAAAAAGGGGTTCGTAGCTATTGTTGAGGGACTCTCTGTGGGGTGATTTTACTTTCTAAGTATGCCTGTAACATATCTAATCCAAGTACATCTTTGGAGAGGTTAACGATTATACCAGTTTCAGGACTGTTCCAAATCAACATCAATATAACTATGCCACCCTAGAGCCAATCAAAGTGGTCGGTTAGACTTTTGTGCAAATCCTGATACTGTCATCTGTTACCGTCGTTTTAGTTTACAAATATCGTATGTCCAATTGATATAAATCTTGGAACAAAGATAAGCTTGGATTAAGTGTTGAGGAGTAGAGTTAGGATTAGGTGCTAGGCTAAAGAAAAGAAATCATTCATATTGTTGAAAGACACTCCTACAGGCTAATTTTACTTCCCTAACCATGTCCCTAGCATTAACGTTTGTTTTGGAATGGTTCTAGAATTTCACCAAACGGATTTACGATACTCGTGAACTGAGGTGACAATTTGTCTCAACTCGGCTTCCTTGCAACTCGGAAGATAATACTTGCCAAGACGCCATTTTCAGTAGCTCTATCAGAGTCCATCCATATGTTCTTGATTGATTAAATGTCGGATTTATTTCTTCAGCTTGTTCCTTTGTGCTTTTCCATTTTCTGGTTCCTATCTCTCCCAGTTTCTCTTGACTGTAAACATCTTCTTTTACCTTCTCTTTTGTCGACTTGATAATATTATCAGCCTGGCCCATCCTTTTCTTGTCTTGATCTGATGCTGACCCCGAGACAGTCTTGTTTTTCAGTCTCTGGTGATATTCAAGTTAAGTACAAATAGGGTGCCGCCAAAGGCGGCAAGCAATTGGCGAGGGGAGGTGGGTCGATGGAGGTGGAAAATGGAAGGGGCACTGTCATATCAGTCAACAATAACAAAATATTATCAGCCTTTAAGCTTCAAGAAAATTGAGACATGGAATCAGCATTTTCTCTTCCTTAAAAAGCTGAAAAAGAAAAAAAGAATCATTGTCTCTATGCTCTTGAGAGCATAAAATGTTGATGTCTTTTCACCTGACACTTCCATTCGGAGAATAGCTGGCATTGTTTACGGCGAGGCATCCATTTCATTAGCGTATTGACTGAGGAAATTGTGAAAGAAATACTGTCTGCGGCCATTTACAACATGGCCTTGGCGATAATAGACTTTTTTATCCTGACCCAAACGCTTAATCCTCTCTCTGCTTGGCTTTCGCTGAGTGAGCAATGGAGTTGTAGGAAATGTGTCCCATCAAATCGATATTTATATAGTCAAAGTTTAACGTACGGTAATTTTAGACTTGAGCAAGTCATTGGTATCATAGTTTAATTATGAAGGCGAATCGCATGAGTGAGTCGAGAAGGGAGGAGAGAGCTTAAAGTGGAAGGGGAGGGTCTGAGGTGGGATAGACAAAGAGGGCGGCAGATGTGGGATGAAAGTGATAAAAGGGATAAAAGAGATTAAAGGAGTATCTCTTACTTGCGTCAAGGCAATCCTGCCAACGTCACCAAGTGTGAGCCGAAGGGAGAGTTATGGAAATGGATGATGTTTAGGGTAGAGGTATGGACTATCGGGAACGACAACGCCAATAGAAAGTGAGCTAAGGTAGAGGTTGTTTTAGGTCAAGGGTGCAGGTGGGATGTCAGTGGGCACATTAACAAATACACAATGCAAAGGACTGAGGCCGCAGGTAAGCTTGAGGAATTTTATTGACGGTACTAGATCAAGTTTACATCATAACAATGAAAAACTCAACCAGAGGCAGGCGATGTCATCCAAGAGACAGTGCGAAATCACCTCAGCTTCACTTTAACTCATGCTACAATACTGGGGCTGGACAGCAAAACAAATTTGAGAGAAATGCTCGTTCATTTTTATCAGCATTATCTTCAACCTGACATAAACTCTAAGTGAGTGTCCGCGTTTGACCACGCCCAGCATTTCCATCTTACTCCCTAACAAAAGTCAGTGCTTAGTCATTCTCATAAAAAAGCATGTATTTTAAGAAAGAAAGAAAACATTTTAAGAGAGAATATAGCAAACCTAATTAGCTAACTTCAGGTTTATATCATTATATTTTGAAGATTTTAGACAACAGAACCAAAGTGTGTAGTAAGACAATAGGGGAAGGGCTTAATTTCGACAAGCTCTGGAACCCACGCTAATCTACTCAGCACCGTGCGTGGACAAGGGTTATGCCAGAGTTGACCTCAGTCGAGACCGGCGACAACTACACTCACGGGAACAATTTACCAGGGGATAGAAGTCATGGCCAAATTGGAGCCGACCGGGGCAAACTCGCCACTGAAAGAAAAGAAACCGTGATCAAAGATAGGGACACAGTCGGGGGGAAATCATCAAACAGGAGAGAGGGGAATCTTGTTTAAGAGGGCAGGGAAAGGGCAGATGCTGGTACCACCATCTCATGCATAGCACCTATCATATCGTAAAGGAACAACAGGGGGAGGGTGGCTTGAGGTAAAAGTGCGAGATAGGAGCAGACATTGAGGGGGAAGAGGGGTGACTTGAGGTAAGAGAGAAGGATGGGGGCAAATGTTGGTAATAACATGTACAGTAGCTTGCTCACACATGTGTTGGCCTTATTCTGGCCTGATGTGTAGTCTCTAAAGTTGGCAACGAGTTACCTCAGTGACACGGTCCGAGTTGTCAGAAAATCAACTACACTACAGAAGTTTGATATAATATTATATCCTACAAATTTTGTAGATGTCCTCACTTGCTTACCCCTCGCCCAGAAAACTGACTTTTTTTTTTTCTCAGATGTGATTGTGCTTTGGATTTCACCATAAACAAAATTCCAATGTCGGAAGATCCCAATCAGCTTCCTCATCTAGCTACATAGACTAGCCACACGCCTTGTCTATTTGAACGGTTCAGCGAGTCTCGGCAGCTTGTCAGTTTATTCTATTCTATTCTATTCTATTCTATTCTATTCTATTCTATTCTATTCTATTCAGCCCTGCATAACCAATCTACTTTGGACGTGAGTAGACTACAGACTTCCCTCCTCAACTTGGCTGATCACACTGCCACGTGCAGTGTCACGGAGAGAGACAAAGACATGAGCCTAATGGCAGGTTGGAATGTTATAGAATACGTTATAGTCACCTCCGCATAATCGACACTCTTCGGGAGCACAAGTAAAAAGAAAAAAAAAATGACGATGTTACGCTTACAGGAAGTTGCTTTTATTCAGCGACATTTTATACAGAATTATAGCATTCTGTCACACGGATAATGTTGCAATTAAGTGAGAGTTGCGATTATTTGGATTGCGATTAAGCGGAGTAGACATTACTTGCAGAAATGTACTGGAACTTGGTAATAACGGGGTGATCAGGGCTTTCAGTGTTTTACCGTTATTATTGTGCCCCGTTATTTGGACTCCTGTCACAACTGAGCCCATTTTAGATTATGTTCATATTTTTTAAAAAAGAGGTTTTCTGGCGGAAACAAGGGCATATGTTTTGTTGTTTGTTTTTTTTTTTTGTCGTTTACCAGCAGCAACAGATTGGACGTTGACACACAAAAAACAGATATTTCACTCTGTATGATACAGTATACAAGAAACATTATTGACCCTTTTACAAATTGGCACGAAGCAGAAAAACAAACTTTTAAGAACAAGGGGAGACGGGAGACCACCGGGTAACACTCCCTACAGTGACAGAGTGGAAAAAGCCGTAGAATTATCCTGACAGTCTTTAACACGTTCCTGCCATAGCATTGGCTCTGTTTTGGAGATGATGGTTTTAAACGTCGTGCCTGGAAAACTTTGCTGGCTGCGTTCTGCTGGTTCAGGGGAGGTAACCATGAAATACCCATCCACTGTACCAAGGTTTCTAGGTATTGTCCCTTTATTAGACGGTATTGACGATGGGGTGTATCACTGTTTCAGCAGCAATAAAAATTGTAACTTTTAGCGTGCACGAGACATACTCGCCTAGCGGCAGTAATATGTTAAAGGCATGATTTGTTATAATAAGTGTCACTCCACATTTGCTTACGCTCGAAAGGCAGAGGGCGAAAAATTTACAGGGGAGGATGGTGGGTATAAAGCCAAGTTTGCGAATATGGTACTAGCTAGAGACCTGACGACTAGTAAATATGCAATATACACTCACACACACACACAGACACACACATACACACACAAATACACAAACACACACACACACAGACACACACACACACATATACACACACACACACACACACACACACAAACACACACACACAAACACACACACACACACACACATAAGTGATGCTCTTAGATGTTTTTGTTTGTTTAATTATGGGAGTTAGGGATGAATACGCCTCTCTGATGGATGCAGTCGTGGATCGTGGAGGGGGAGGGGATACTACCAAGAGAATGCTGGTAGTGGCGTCTCTCCCTCCCACAATGGAGAAAGAATTCTTAGATCCGCCGTTGACTGCAGTGTAGGTAATATGTGGTAACTGTGCATCGAACATCCCCGAAGTCATTGTTCACACCTCTGAGGAAATTTGGGGGGGGGGGGCATTTTCANGGGGGGCATTTTCATATCAAAGCAGAAAAAAAAAAGGAGGAGGGATGGGGTGGTCAGGGTGTATCTTTACAATTAGTACAGGTCTGGCTGGAAAAATATTGGGGCTCTTTAATTTCTTTAAAATGTCAGGATAGGGCCTTATTCTCATTAACAACATGGCACCCTTATTTTGAAAAAAAAAGGGCATAAGTCGGGCTTTGATTAGGTTACCATTTTGCGATTAAGGATTGGACACTGCAGGCTCAGCAAGGACTTGCATAAAGAAGCTTAGACCTCTGTCGTACCTGCAGACAGATCAAACACTACAACATATTTTGCAGGACTGTCCTTTCCTGGCAGAACTGAAAAAAAAACCCGATTTTGGCTGTTGCTAGTTGACTATGAGACGAAACTATGGGGGAACTGCACAGACCTGCAGTTTACCTTTCAGTTTCATGACCCAAAGCGGTCTGCCAGCATGACTAGGGAACTTTGAAAAAGAAGAAGAAGAAGAAGAAGAGGAGGAAGAAAAGGAAGAAGAAGAAGAAGAGGAAGAGGAAGAAAAGGAAAAAGAAGAGGAAGAAGAAGAAGAAGAAGAGGAAGAAGAAGAGGAAGAGGGGGAAGAAGAAGAAGAGGAAGAAGAAGAAGAAGAAGAGGAAGAGGAAGAAAAGGAAAAAGAAGAGGAAGAAGAAGAAGAGGAGGAGGAAGAAGAAGAGGAAGAGGGGGAAGAAGAAGAAGAGGAAGAAGAAGAAGAAGAAGAAAGAAGAAGGAGAGCAAGAGGTAGAAGAAAGAAGAAGACGAAGTAGAAAACGAAGAAGAAGAAGAATGACTTAGGTCATTTTGAAAGCACAGACACAGTGACAATACGTCCAAGCTTATCCAAAGTTCCGCATATCCCTAGTGGTGGTGGTAGCAATGTACATACTGACGGGAACGCCCCGGCGAGTGATCCACGCTTCCTTCCTCCTACAAAACCTCCCGGATTTGAGAGCGGTGACCGAGTCCTTTACTGCGCTGGTTGTCCTTGACCTCATTTACTACACCTACCTGGCCGGCATGTTCCTGGTGCTGTGTGTCAGCAGCCCGCTGTACCGTCGTGAGGCCAAGGTCTCCTTGTTTGACGTAAGTATGGGCCATTTCATTAAATCGCTGAAGACTGGTCGGTTTTCAGTGATGACATGGTACATGGTATTAGCATTTTCCGTCCACCACAAAGTGCGAGAGAAGCTGAAATCCTCCTGAGGCAGTCTTTCAGAAAGGAATGGTAAAGATAGAATATGATTGAATCTCTCTTTCACCTGAAATACATCAGCCCCACAAGGCAAGCAACCTCACCCCTGATTAACTCAAATCAAAGCCAAACAAAGGCTGTTTATTCATGCATAGATATTTTTAAAATCGTAGTGGGATGCTTTATTCTTCTGCTGACGAAAAGAAAGGACGCTCTTCGCCACGCTAAACGCCGCTCTATCTATCTATCTATCTATCTATCTATCTATCTATCTATCTATCTATCTATCTATTCTATCTATCTATCTATCTATCTATCTATCTATCTATCTATCTATCTACTCATCTGCCTGCCTGCCTGCCTGCCTGCCTGCCTGCCTGTCTGTCTGTCTGTCTGTCCGTCCTTCTGTCCGTCTGTCTGCTTTTTCCACAAAATGATGTCCTAATGAGCGGAAAAAAAAGGCACATAATATGGACGCCACTGGTATTATTAGAGCGCTTTTCTTCAATACATACCCTTTACGCACCTTTTTGGCAGAGGTGGACATGCGCAAATTATATTGTATTCTTGTATTCTTGACATTTCTTGTTGTTGTGATCATATTGCATATTTTCATTAACTGTGAAATTTTTATCGGATTATGGTGCGCAACGTGCAATATGATTATAATACCAGGAAAGATCGTCAGGCGCATGCCTACTTCTAGCATATCTAACTATCCACAAGAGATCAATGGTCGTATGTATAATCCTTGCTTTAGTTATAACGCATTGCATTAACCATGTAGTGAACATTACTAAGGCTTTGGGAGTTTTCCATACTCACCGCCATGTGTTAATTAATGATAGAGTGAACAAGATATGAAGAAGCGAACAAGCTTCGAACAAAGTTTACCGGGAACCATCCCAAACCAAGATTGAAGATTTGTTCATTTGTAGGCCTGTCTGGCCATTTCCGTTCATCACAATCTATAAAACTTACATTTACACATATATAGAAGTCTAAACACTACATACTATGATGTAGTCAACCTTTGACCGCTCCGGTCCATTTTCGCTTCAGTTCAGCCATTGCTCTATTACAAGAATACCACTTTCACACACGTACACATACACCCCGATACACTCATTGAAAAAGAACCACAAAGTTGTATGCAGGTGTATATAATGACAAATGACCGTACTTATTAAACTTCAATTCATCTATCAATAAATCAAGAAATCAATCAAGAAATCAATCAAATAATCAGCAAATCAGTCAAACGATCAATCAAACATTTTATTTACCAGTCAATTAGTCAGTCAGTCCTTTCTATCTAGGACCGTGCATACAGCCACATCGTGTATATGGGAGTATCTGCACCCATGAGTATTTTTCTTTATGTACTGTATTTCTGTAAACATATCTATTGTAATCACTGTAACAAAAACACATTTCCCCTGTGGATGAATAAACGTATCTTATCTTATCTTCTTATCTAAAACTCGAAAATTGAAAAACTCCCTATTACCTCTATGGCAAGATCCTCACTCATTGTCATTCCTCTCCCTATTACCTCTATGGCAAAATCCTCACTCATTGTCATTCCTCTCCCTATTACCTCTATGGCAAGATCCTCACTCACTGTCATTCCTCACGTTCCGTGGGTCTCGCTGCCTCAGGTGCGTGTGGACAACGTGTACGCCAACATGTCTCTTGTCNTCATTGTCATTCCTCTCCCTATTACCTCTATGGCAAGATCCTCACTCGTTGTCATTCCTCACGTTCCGTGGGTCTCGCTGCCTCAGGTGCGTGTGGACAACGTGTACGCCAACATGTCTCTTGTCTCGACCACTAGAATGGTCAACGACCTCTTCAGGCCGCGGGTCTACAGCTTCGGCTCTGTGGCCAAGAGGTTCCGCCAACAACCAGATGACGAGCAGGGCAAACCTACTGGGAGGGAAAGCTTGAACACAGTGGTGACTGATCAGACCAAGGCGGCACCAGGGCAAGGTATTCTGGGTAGCTTAAGGGCATGATGGACGCACTGGGTTATAGTTACTAGCATTTTTTTTTTTGTTTGTTTCAGCCCTGTAAACAAAATGTGTTAATTTTCAAATATCACAGTGATTTCGGGATTACTTCTTCCATGGAGGTTAAAGGTACTTCTTTTGCTCGATATTTTATGGGAAGAAAAAGGGGGATCGGTGCCCAAATTTTTTTCATAAATTTCCCTCACAAATTATAGTCACTTCGAATTCTGATGTGGTCCCCACTTTTTAATTAGGGTGGGGTTAACGCGTGCTAAAACATAGGCCTAGCACACTTTATTTTTATATCCAGAAGATTCAAATTCTACCTGAAACTTTAAAATGGATGCTCTGTTTAGATCACAGGTCATTTTACATATTTCTACATCCTGATAAGTGGCTGCAAAGACTCTAGAAAAGGGGAATTTTATATATTCGTGGATTAATTGGGTGTACAAAATAAGTGATTTAGCCGTTTAATGTGTCCCTAAAACCTCAATCTCCTCGAATGTAAAGAACGGTAACTCTCAAAAAGCACTCGGGGCGGAAAGGCTTTCTGGCCTTTTTCTGGTATTTGGCTTTGCAAATATGAGAACTAGTTGTGAACATATATAAACCTATATATAAAAAGCAATTGTATATAGATTTTAATTTCAGTGTTTGTGAGATAGATTAGATTACTTCTAGAATGAAGCATTGCTCTTCAGTTGTAATCCACGTTTGACCAATGGCAGCAAATGTTTCAAACTGAATCAGCCAGGAGGGTTTCTCGCTAAGTACCGTTTCCATTTTGAATGTCTCGTGTAGTCATAGCAGGTGTCCTACCTACAAAGCTGAAGGTAAGCGATCTCTCCTCTCACGCTGTTTATTTTGTTGTTTTGTTTTTGGTAGAGAGGAAAGGGCAAACTTATTTTCTAACCTTTGAATATTTCTAGGCAGTAAAGTTCATCGTCAAAGAAAAAA
>JAWQUT010000098.1:606641-619731 GCA_033807755.1 Ellobium chinense
TCTCTCTCTCTCTCTCTCTCTCTCTCTCTCTCTCTCTCTCTCTCTCTCTCTCTCTCTCTCTCACACACTCTTTTGTCCCATAGTTCTCTTCTCTCTAGCTCTCCTTTCCTTCTACCTTTGTGATCTAGACTTCCATATCTCCTACAGCGTTTAAAAACTATTCAGCATTCCAATTTCTTGATTCATTCTTTTCCCCAGAGAAAAAAACCGAACCTAAAGATTTAGCCAGCTCCAACTTCAGATTTACAGGAGCGAGGCACAGCCCCAAAGTTTAATAATTGATTATAAATAACCACAACTATTGTAGCCAGGCCGATGTTTCCGATCACTGGACTTTACATTATTATAGCTCTCAAGGCTTCTTCACTCGAGGACATTCTCAGCTCCATGGGAACACACAATGCTACTGCCATGGACAGGCGTTGATTAGTAGAGTTCTGACATTATATCATTTCGTCGATCACTACCTATAGCCACGTTTCCAATTCAGAGACGAGTAGATTGAAAGGATTTTGGTTCGGCTTCAAGGCCGACAACCCATAATGCTTAGAAATATATGTTTTTCCTTTATTGGGTATTGTTGGATAAAGGGTATTTAGACATATCCAGGTACTCTTTTTTTTTTTGACGCCCTCCCTCCACTCTGTTATTATCATAACTGTGCTGAATAAAAAAAAATGTGAGAACTACTACAAACAATACGTGATACCTAAGTACGCCATTAAAGACCACTTTCAGCGATACCAACGTATAGATCGAATACCAGCTACATTGAAGACTGAATGGGTTTCTCATGTAAATCGATTCTGATTTCTGTTTAACGGGTTAATATTTATTCAAATGTGGCAAAATCATTTTGTTGTCTTTATTCTAGAGAATTGTTGTGCTTCAACTGCTGAGTGTTATATTTTGAAATGAATGGAAAATTAATGACAAAGTTAAATGTTGTAGTATCTCAGTTGAATTGTAATGTTTCTCTGAAGCTGAAATACCTACTTTGGGATGACTCTTTGAATTTTAATGACTAGAACTGCTTGCTTGCTTTTCACGTTGTCTTTGAAGTTCTTAATGACATGTTTCGCTTCATTGTTGGCACGTCTACACGTCATTAAATATGTTCTGCCAAAGAATGAGATAACCTGTCTGCTTAAATTGATTTATTGAAGTTAATCACAATTTTACTCGTGGTTGTCTACTCTGCTCGTAGTCATAGACGTTATTTCTTACAGCACAATATATATGGTGAAACTAATGAAACGGTCAAGCGATTGTGATGTTCAGCGCAATAAAAGTAGACACAGAAATCTTCACATATGAATTCAACAAGAGAGGAACAATACCCTTCCTTTTCATCGTCCCCATTTCACAAGCCAATGCAAGCAGGAGCTAAGAGAGTAATGACACTATTATGTTGTTTTGGATTTTTTTTTTTGAGAAAAATTGAAACTGAGACAAAAGATCCGATAACAATTTAGTAGCCTTGCTCTCGTCCACTAGATTCTACATCACAGCAAGGATACGTCGTTCGAGTTGAAGTATTTGTATTAAAAGGCCGTTTATCTAGATCGTAATAGAGTTCTTAATATGGGCTTAAAGGGACAAGGTTCCACAGCCTAAAAATTCCACATTATTTTTCCAAACACTTTAACGCCGCACAATATCTTTTCACTTAACCATTTGTGAGAAACAATTTGGAATGTCGGGTCGAGATTTTCTACCTGTGAACGCCACCATAACTAGTGGTGCGTGAGGTCACAAAGCGAGAGGGGCTAGCCGACGATTGGTGCTACGACACATGCACAAACTGTCAGGACCAATCATCTGCTAGTCTGTCTCGCTCATTAACTCATCAAGGGCCATATAATAGCGGTGCGCGCTGGATGAAATTCCCGACATTCCTGCCGTTAATTAAAAAAAAAACTGTAAGGCGAAAGGACAAGTTATGCTTGATTTAGTAAGTACTGATTTTAAACTATGGACTTCTTAGGCTGCGAAGCAAGTAACCATTCCTGTCCCTTTAAAAAATTAAAAACATGACGCATTTGGTGACCTATATCTTAATAAAAAAGAAGGAAGATATTCCCGTAGGACTATGTCCGACGGATAAGTGTGACAAACACTGGTTTTTTGCCTTCTCGAGACATTTAGCAATATGATCTTTTTTTGTAAAAAGATTGATGAATATGCAAGCACTCTCGATCTACCAATGCAAGAAAGTAAATTTAAAATACAAAAGTAGTAAGCAATACTTCTATGAAACCTAAAGCGAACTTATGGAGACATCTTACTGATTGTCGTCGACATTTGCAACACTCGGTTTCACTATCGATTTAAGTCTCTGTGGGACAAGCAAGTCTGAAAGCAGCTTACAAGAAATCTGCCTGACGGCTTCGGCCACTTGTTTTCATAAGTTGACAAAGATTTTTTTTACATAATCATTCATAATGAATTTTACACCCCTTCCGAGCATTCTTTTTAAAAATTTGAGACTTGCGCATGAACGATAAGATCTCTCTCCATCCGGAGAATTACAGTAGTAAATTTGTGCGTTCAACGTGCAGAGTTACCATAATTCTAACGATGGCAAGAAACCCAACCGTTAATGCACAAGCTCTAAATTATAGGCCATTGTCAGTTTTACAAGAGGCGCAAAAAAATAAACAAAACTCTCTCGTCGCGCCTCTTTTTATCATTCAATTAATGATTCTTACCGTTAATTATTTTTTTAGAAACTACAAAAAAGTGACTACAGTATAAGCTACAAAGCAAGATGGAGTGGTAGAGAAAGATGGAAAACATCTAGCTTCATATTAAACTTTCAAAGGAGGATTTGGCCTAATTTAGGGTATATGGTCTTTTTCAAAAAAGACGGTAGATGTTTGCCTGTCTTTCTACACGCACACACACACACAAAATTAACAACAAAAAACCCCAAAAAACCGGCAGATCTTTGCCGAGGTATTTCTGTAAATCCAGTTTTAGAGTACCAATCTCGCTGGGGGGCAGGAGGAGAGGGGGTGCTGTATCGGTCTTTGGCTTTTTACCCTTTCTTTCATCAAATTTGAGAGGGAGCTACAGCCCTATCCCAGAAGTTGTAATGCAGAAAACATGGTGCGCAATATATCATCGTGATTGCTGAAGATTTTCTGTGCAAATTTGCACACCAAAGTGCTCAGTGGTGTATTTTTTCTCCTCTAAGAGTTTGTTGATCTTACGACAACCTTCGTATGGGATAGCACTAGGTGTTTGGATATCAGAATTCACTTACGTCTCTTAGACTTTTCTTGATGTTCTGTCTTGACGCGTAATGCGAGGAATTAACAAGACATTTTGACGCTTACAGCTTGCAATCGGTGTTATGTGCATTACAACCTCTGAAAAAGAACAGTGCCTTCCCCTTAGAAGGTGTATTTATAAACCCAGTTTGATGATGTTTCTTTGTCATGAGTATTCTTTTTGGTGTCTTCCGTAATCTGTCACCATTCTTGTATATGGACCATGAGCTTGACTTTGGCACAGTTTGAAAAACGCCACTGACACAACTGCATGAAGGGGAATGCCATGTGTGTCCATGTGCCACTTAGTTGAAGCGATTAAACGGTGCAGGGAGATCTGAATTCCAGCTAAACCACGAAAACGTCAACGCTGGAAAGTAACTGCGGTGAACACGCAGAATCAATAGTATTTACTTTCATTCATTCAGATGCCAGCTGAATTACCAATCGTTACATCAGCGGAAAACAAAAGCATTAAACAATTTTAATCTTTCACAAATAACACCACAGACACATTAAACTACTTATTGTTATCACGGCTAAGCCGTTCTCCCAATCCGATCCAAGTATTTGAGCAGTGTACCGAGCTCATCACATTCTTTATTCTAAACAAGAATTTAATATCTGAGTGATCGAGTGTCCACGGAATTCGACAGAAATGGATTAAAGTTTGAATTCTTACGGCTATTAATGATTTGCAAGCAGTGTTTGCCTCTATCCTCGACATAACGTTACATCATCATTTCAGAGCTTGAGCATTAACGATGGGATCTCATCTCATACCTTCGTAAAAATTATCTAACTGCATCTATGATGAGTGCACTTTAATAGTGATCAACAGGCAGAGTTAATCTAATTCTTACGATGGTAAGCGATTCCATCTGTAATGCACAAATTTTCCAGTATCATGAGGGTGCTGTCTTGTATACCTGATGCCAGTCTCACTGACCAAAGGTTACTCAGCTATGAAAAACGGTAATACGAGAGTTCAGCACTAACCGTTGTAATCATAATAGCAGGGTATTCCAACAAAGGCTCCCTTCATCCCCTCCCTTCCTGACAGTTCATAACTAATGACATGGCATTTGGGGAGTCTATTCAGAGCGTGTGCATCAACGTTGGGATTTCTTGCCATTAAGACCATTGCTTTCCCCCAGTTTGTCATAAATCCATCCGTATTTAATAGCTATAGAAATAACAAATCTCAAGCACTCTCACGCAAAACGAGAATTGCATTCCTTGCATTCGGGGGTACATGGCAAAATAATGCTTTGTTTAGGAACATGAAATAGGCCCACCTCGCTCTTAAAACCCAGCAAATGAAAAGGATTTTATCACATTAACTCTCCATCAAGATTTTAAGAGAAATGGTAAATTGTCTTGTCATATACATTCTCTATTGAGATCTCCAGGAAAGCGGTATGATAATATTTGCAAATACATTCTCCATCAATATTTCAAGAAAAGTTGATCTGTCCATATAAATTCTCCACCATTACTTCGAGAAAAGTAGTATAATTTTCCCCATACAAACTCTCCTCCAATCTGTCAAGAAAGGCGATAAGATATTTTTTTTCCCACATAAATTCTCCATCGAGAGTTCAAGACCAGTTGTTTGAATTTTTCATAAGCGCTCTTGATGATCTCTTTGGAAACAGAGGGTTATGGTTTCTGTCTTTGTAAGCTCTGGATCAAAATTTCAAAGAAGAACATTAGAGGCTCTCGATCTAATTTGAAACAATATGGTATACTTTTTTTAATATAGATTGTTTATTTTATTGTTTAAAAAATTTGTTTATAAAACTATATTATATTTATATATTCTTTCAAACAAGATCAAATGCTTTTCATTGTTTCACGCCCTCTCGATCATAGTTTTAAGATAAGAGGTAAATCCATGATTTCCAGATAGGCCTAGCTACGTTAGTTTTCTATTCCAATCACGGAGGCACTTTTTTTTTCTGTTTTGCTTTTGAAATAAGCGAGATTGCTTCTTGCCTTCAAACATAAATTCATGATAGGTCCATCCACCTCGAATGCAAAGAATCATTCTGCATGATTCCATAACTCGTCCTTCATATTTCTGGCACGGTCCATCTTTCAGCCACGCTAATACCGGCGCCGTTGATCTTGAAGGAGGACTTTGTGTTGACCAAAGGAGCGCTCAAGTTGTTGACCCATGCTACCTCCAAGCCCGGCCAGCTGGATTCCGACTCGTCTTCGTCTGATGAGGAAGCTGGAAAAACTGTCGGGATCAAGTTCAGCCAAACGTCCCCTGTCCCGACCTAAAGATATGAAGATGCTCTGTAGTGGCTGCAATACGTCGAATAGCGCAACCCTGACCGGGCTATGTTTGTTTCGTTCCTGCAACTGACAAAGTGAGAAGACAACTGTAACTTATTAATTTTATACCATCTAGCATGGCTGCACTTTAATCATGTTTTCAAAGGATGCGACACACCTTTTCCTTAGCAAATAAAGTACCACTCTCTAGGCAAGCCAAGGTGGCTGAGGCTTATGCGAAAGAGAAATGCGGGGCGGGGAACAATGCATTGACATGCGAGTGGTGTTTGCTACACTCATGTCTTACTTCATTATTAGCATACAAACCACTGTTGATCCTTGTCACATCCTTCTTCGACACAAGGCCGTTGATAAGATGTCCCACTAAAAAGTTTGAAACTGTAGATGGTTGCCGCTTTGTTGCCGAGCTATTTCTTCCGGTTTCGTACAATATGCGACACATTTCTAACAAACCGCTGGTAGCTAGGCGTGCACCCTTCCTCACAGTGACTGGCGCGCACCAGCCAATATCGTACCCTTTGACAATGACAGCCAGTATTGTTCAAAGAAGGGGTGCAGCTTCCCATTTTGTCAAACTGCAAGGACCAAACATAGCCCTAAATTTCTGGTTTTGATGTTTTTTAGACTGCAACAGCCAATAACGTCGCGCATCAAAGTCTCAAGCATCCAGTCTTAAAAGTTTCGTGGTATCTACGATAGGAAGGTCTGAAGTATTTCTTTACGTGACTCATCATAAGAGTACATTATTATATAGACCACTTCAAAATAAGAACGAAACGGTTATGTGATTTCCGGAAGTTTGGACAACATGGCGACACAGGGCATCCGCCCTACGGAAACAAATAAGATGCTGTCGTCAAGGAAGTAAAATAATTGCACGATCAGAAGGAACATAACCTTAGGTCCATGGATTCAGACAGATATTGTTATTGTTGAAATATTCGGAGTACTCTAGCACATTCTGAGATCGATGTAAAGCATTCGTGCGAAATGATGCAAAGTGTATGTTATGAAAGAAGTGGACATTCTGCCCTCCATAAAATCAAAAATTACAGCTTGAAAACCTACTGGAAAGGTAGCCTGAAGTGGTCTGTAAGAATGTTGGACGTATTTGTTCACCAAGTAGTGACAGTGACAAAAACCCATGAAACTTTTTTTTTTATGTAGGCCTAGCTAAGTATATTCCAATTCAGCTGACAGAACTTTCAATATACAGTGCCTTTCACATCATTCACCAGTAGAACATACTTCCAAAAAAAAAAGAAATCAATCTCTTTGCTGAGTGAACTTTTACATATATTTTTTTGTTTTGTTTTTGAGATTCTCGTAAAATAGATTTTGATATTTATCGGGAAGTTACACCCAAGCAACAATGTGAGACCTTCCATTTGTTACGGATGGCTGGAAACAACTGATATTTCTTTATGGACGTGTATTGCTTTGTTTTGTAATTAATTATACACCATCTGGAATGACTGAGCTTTATTTATGTTTCTAAAGGATGATAAAATCTGCCCTGGATTACAAACCTTCATTTGTCATGTGTAATTATCATGTGCACTTGTAATCATTCAATATAATACGGAACTGACTCAGAACAATGTGAGTCTAAAGTGGTCATTTCAATAACTGCTCTCATTATTTAAAACCTATTTGAACCAATTTATGAATTTCATGGCTTACAGTACGTAAGCTCTGGATTTATGAATTAATATTATACATATTTAAATATATATGCATAAACCTTCATTGTTCTTGTTATTTTATACCCTAGACTTTAACTGTTATTGTTATCTGTCTACAGTCTTATCAGCATAGTTAAATACTAATCTATAATATATCCATCTGCCAGCACAGTTTTCTATTTACCATCTACTCACCAATCGGCTAAGCTACTAAGTATACCGGCTGGCCTGCTTAGGCACCCACTTGTTTTATTACTAATTTTACAGTCTAAACACACACACACACACACACACACACACACACACACACACACACACACACACACACGCGGGAGATATCCTACTCCCTCGGTCTCCAAATAAGAGTATGTCTTATCTACATCTCTCTCCAAGATTAAAGTTTTAACGAAAAGGTTATCAAGCCAATAATCATAGACATGTGTAAAACCACATAATAAACACATTGTTGTTGTTATTGTTCATACATGTATGCCGTCCTTGTTGATGTACAATGACAATCTCCATTTTAGTGTGAGTGCATGCATAATATAATAACAATGCAGTTTATCATGCGTCTCATATCCAGGCTAATGCCCTCTCACGCTACTTCACACTGTTATTACCCCAGCAGATCCGATCATTTTCAGACTTTCTCAACTCGCTGAGAAGCATACGGTGCCGCTGCCATTTATAGGCGGTGAACATTAGCATTCTGACCATATCTTTCACTGTCTATAGTCAAATAACCTCTTCACAAAGGGGTGGATTGAGGAAAATCGGAACGAAATGCTTTCTCAAGGCACTTACAGCATGTCAATGCTCGGGAATCGAACCGACGACTTTTAGATCTTATGCTAGACATTATAATCTCATTAAGAGATCGAATTTTACAGAAAGTGTCATGTGCTAAAAGTTTTCAATTACAAGAAATTTATTAGCTCAGATATACAGAAAAGGTATACAGGGAAACATTACAGATAATTAATGAATTATTACAAATTGACAAACATAACGTATAGAGCTAGGCGCGATTCAGACACAAAATATGGAATATCGAAAAGAAAAGAAGAAAAGAAACAAAAAAAATATTCGGGAGGGCATGCACGCACTTTCAGGCAATGGTTTAACACGTGACATCGGAAACTGTCCGATGAAAAAAAAAATCCAAAATGACACCAAAATTAAAATTCCACCTAAATCCGGGATAACGGCGCTATACATCATTATAGAAGATAATATGAACCTTCACTCTGACTAATATATACAATGGTCTGTTCCTCTAGGCAACCTTCCAGCTGTCGCCATAATATTATAGTCAAAACTCATTCAATATTTAAACCCATTCCAAACAAAAAAAAAGTTCAATGAACGAAAGTGACCGAATAATAGCTTAGGCCCTTGTATCACTTCACTCGAATTACCGCCCTTGTGACCCTGTCAGAAATACTTCCGGTCATCACAGACTTCATAATCACGATCTCACGTGCTGGCCGCTGTCGCAAATTACTTGTCCCTCTCGCTTTCTTCCTGTGTTGTCCGGAATGGGTTGAGCCAGGATGCCCCCAGGAGACAATTAGTCATTTATAAGAGGATATGAGGGAAAGATATCGGTGTCAAGGACTTGGCCCCTCAGAGGGTCGTAGAACTATCCATCTTTTCGGCATCATCCATTTCCCTCTGTTTTCAGTACAAGCGTACCTAATGAACACTCATCTCTCCATTTTCTCAGTAACACCAATGTATTGCTTTACTGTCTATATATCCTGACCCTTGACCTCGGTAGATGGCTTCTTGACCACCCCCACTTCCCTCCACTTCTCCCCATCCCCACTCCCATGACCTTTGACAGCCCTTCTTAGAATGCAATTTTTTTTTCATTCCAGGTCGTATTGGGAGAGCTGTTTTTACTCAACCTTTCAAAAGACATTGGTGCCATGCATTTCGGTCCACACTCTAGTCGCTACGTACATCGTTATTATAAACATAATATTGTAATAATACACTTTATACGTCCAGACAATTCAGGCTCAAGTGACATCATATTATTACTATCATCTCAACAGATCAAGTTATTCAATATATCCCCAGTATACCAAGTTAGTTAATAACTTTGGTTTTAGAATTGTGGATTCGATTCTGAGGACCTACGGGTCTTCCCAGAGTGCAAGGATGTCGGTTCTGCGAATCAGTTCAGCAGTAAAACAGCGAGTAAGAAATCTATAACCGTTTGGAGGCCTTCATTAAATTTGCTCTTGAACAGCTGCTCACAGTAATTTCTCTATCTATATCTACTGCTGTCTCATAGTATGGTATTTTAAGAAGCAAAGACAGATTCGGCCCTCTGACAACTTATGCATCTCCTTTTGTCTAGAATCCCTTCCTGCATTTATTAAGGAGGGGGGCGGGTCCTGCGGGCGATTTTTCAATTGCCACATTAATTTGAAATTTAACCATCTTTTTTTTTTAAATTCAGCACGTTCGAATTAGTATAAAACACTGAAAAAAATATCATGTTTGTTCCTTGGTTGCTGTGGAAACGGCCGCCATCTTGAATTTTTACATGAAAATATGTCAGTTTGAATAACTATCTCCTCCATCAAATGAAAAGCTATCCATTCGAAATTTTACACCGACATGTCCACAGATAGACTACTCTCTCAACAATAATATTAATAGAGAGCTTTTTGGATATCCTGATAAAATTTTATTTTACACAGGTTTTTTTTTCAAAACTGGGCTTCCACTAATAACTAATTTTCACAAAGTTTTGACGAAATCACCACGAATTCAGAAAATTTGAAAAAATAATCCAAATATCTCTCTATTATTTTTTATGTACACATTTGGAGTTGTTATATACAAAAAAATAAAAATTAACATAGATTGATCCAGAAATAACGATGGACATAGGAAATTTAGTATAAAATATATAGTTTTGAGAAATCGGCCATCAAAGGTTTCAAGTGTAACGAAACAAAGCGTCAATCACCATTTTCAAATGCATTTTTTAGACACAAAAAAATGGATATTTCTGCAGTCAACAAAACTTTGTCTGGATTCTAGACATGTCAAAGTGTCGTAAAATAGCAAAACCCTGATTTCGATAATTTCACCCCNACACGAAATACCACTGGGATTACATGCTATATGCCCAAAGAAGCACGAGAGATATATGTTCTCCCCGCGGCATTGCTTCAACGACCGGAGAGACGCGAGATAATGTACGGCATAATATAATGGTTAAGACAGGACACATGTCGCTTTCACATACGAATGTATTGGGAATATCACGGTTAAACTTTTTAACACCAGCCTAATCATCCTTTGCTTTATTTTGAATATCAGATTTAAACGTGTAATTACCAGGCTAAGCATCTCTACTTTAATCTAAATATCATGTAAAGGGACACAACTCACTAAATAAAAAATCAACAGACGCCAAATGGCAAAAGTACAAAATTATATAAATATAAATTATTTATTACGAGAGATAACCTGTGATGCAAAGAAACTCGAGGGGAGCGGGGAAGGGAGGGGTGGATTGCGGGTAATCCAGTAAATGAAGGGTTAAAAATACCACGGTGAAAAGATAATTCCTCTAACTCGAATATCTCTGACAGCATGACATAGGATTTACGAGTTTGTCCACAAGGAATCCCTGTTGGCCTATTAATCAGAGAGTTGAATCGAAATGCGAGGACGCAGTGGTGATTAGTTGTGTCATCACTTTACGAAATCAATGATAAAGAATATCACACGTAGACATCTACACCCAAGCAGTGTATTAATGTATTAATTTGTCGGTTGGAATACTTAACCAGTCTCAATACTTTTTGTGGTTACAATCTATTTTCCAGTTGACGTCAAATAAGTCCAGACCTGTTGATTGAAATCAGTCACCCGATGTGCCTCATTCATTCACTAACCGAAGTGTCCGACGCTGTCCAGGAAGAGCGGAAGCAACCAAACTCACCATAAAGTACAACAAAAAAACCGTTTATGCGCTTTATATGTTAAAAAGGGTAATAATACAGGGATGAAACGGAGCACTGGCTTTTAGAAATCAAGAAGGATAAAGTGTAAAGTGCTCAAGAAGACAAATGCAGAGAGAAAATGAAAGAAGGAAAGAAAGTGATGTGGTGGGAATCGAACCCGCGACCTCTGCGTCGGCACCCATCGCCTTGCCGTCAGTTCGGAATTAGGTAGACGTCTATACACGACCACGCCGCCACTCCATAAAAAGTGGCTTAGTGGCCGGGGTCTTTCCCGAAGCCGAACAGAAGACTAGCAGTCATAGCGCTAAGCACGAGACTCACACACATCACAAGCTCACCCGCCCCCATCCTCAACCAAAGGCCGTTAGGCTTCATTTGGTAACTCAGCAAGACAAACACTCAGACGTACACACACCATTAAACATAGTGAACAAGACAGGGTCGTTTCATTTAGTGGTGACATAAGTGTAATAATACAAGGATGAAATGGAGCACTGGCTCACAGAAATCAAGTAGGATAAAGTGTAAAGTGCTCAAGAAGACGTGTTAAAAAGGGGGAAAATTACGGAGACCAAAAATGATTCCGCTTCCTAGTGAAAAATATATGGGGCAGAATAACTTTCTCACATTGGTCGGACTTCCTATCCTCATCCTTACCTTTATGCCTTTAGGACTACATGCTGCTACATATTAAGCAATGTACCGCTTTGCAGCGAAACACAGCTGAACTCAGCAACTTGCGCACGTCTTCCACAACACTCATCTTGTGTACACATGTCTCCCGACGTGGACTTCCTGCAGCACAATTCTTGAACAGAAGGAGGTCGGATAAAAGAATATTTCAGATATTCTCAATTTTCAGTTCAAGGCGTTGGACCCCTCTCACTCCCCGGGAGCCCCAAGAACAGAGGCCTACAACAATATAGCCTTCGGGGTCTTTTCCTGATCATTTTAGAAGATCTTGCCAAATTTGAGAGCTGTACGTGAAACAATGTGGAGTTGTATACCGGACAACACACACGCACACACATACAGAGAGAGGGAGAGAGAGAGAGCGTGTCAATTCACTGTTCTAATCCAGCCCTAACCCGAAGCCAAGTTCTACAGGGAAGTCTTCCATCATGTTGCGCATGGAGGAACTCACACAGTCAGATGTAAGCAGTGCCTGTGTCATTAACCTGAATCTGTGTAAGTAAAGATTTAGGTATGTGCATAAGGACAGTATAACTATAATGGGACTCTCCGAACGGCCTATCCTGGCACTTAGGGCCTGAGGTCGAAACACGGCAACGTTTGTAAAGAAAGCCGAGAACTGCCAATAACAAAAGTAACAATAACATGTTTTTTTTTTTACAAAACGTTTAGTTTATTCAGCTCAGACAACTATCTGTTGTAAATGAGCAAAATAACTATTTTTAACAAGGAAATTCACATTCTGCCCTTCCTGTCTCTCTCTCTCTCTCCCTCTCTCTCTCTCAACTTCACACTCACATAATGAACTTTCAGATTTACACTCTTTACACATTAGATTGAAATATATATAGTGTTGCTGCCACCCGCCCCTCCCCTCCATCCGAGTGTCCGCATGCTTACTAGCGGAAACTAGCGTGCGGTGTGCTTAGTATAGTAGTATAGCTGAATATAGCATATCGTAGTATAGCATAGCGTAACATAGCATAGCAATAGTATTGGTATGGTATGGTATAGTATAGTATAGTATAGTATAGTATAGTATAGTATAGTATAGTATAGTATAGTATAGTATAGTAGAAGATAACAAAAAGAAGACGCAGGAGAATCAGGACAACATCAGAAAGCTGCAGCATGATGA
>JAWQUT010000098.1:662675-677360 GCA_033807755.1 Ellobium chinense
GGGGGGGGGAAGAAGAGAAAATACAGGACAGTGTTACAACTGGTGGGACGGATGAATGTGCATTAAAAATCAATAACACCTATTTCACACGTTGCAAGGCAGTTTCTCTCTCTCTCTCTCTCTCTCTCTCTCTCTCTCTCTCTCTCTCTCTCTCTCTCTTCTCTCTCCCTCTGTCCACACCCTTCTCTCTTTAAGGGGAGTATTAATTTGTGGATGTGCGGGCATTAGCCACAGAATATCTTTTAGTATAACAAAACTTTCCTCACAGAGAAACATGATGGTCTTCCCCAGCGCACGCAGACAACAGTTGTTATTGAGAATAGTAAAATAATACTTCAGTTAACATTCCCATCGTCCGGCATTTATTATTTTTATCCAGTTTCAGTAAACGTCATCTTGTTAGTATAGACGGAGGGTTGACAGGTGTTTAGTATATTATTAAAACAAAACGAACAAAAAGTACAATACGATATTTCCAAATCAGGTTCTGCTCAAAGGGTCATTCCATGGTAACTGACGGGACATTTTGACAATACTTTTCAAACAAAAGGCACTCGCAGAATTACTTATAATCCATTTTATTTAGTTTTCTTTACACAAATAAAAAAAGCAATGGCAAATTAACAGACAAAATTAAAATTTGACTTAAGAGGTAACTTGGATCTCCTATAATCACATCTCATAGGGTTGGTAACTGATGGGACATCAAAAATACCTTCATATTTACATGGTAACCCAAAGTAGCAATATTTCTGAAATTCAACCACTGATAATTGAGAAACATATTTTTAAATACTCAGATAATGCATCTTAACATGTGGATAAAGCAATTTTATCCAATAACAATTTAGCACACTAGGGCCGTCTTTCTGAGGAACTGATGGGACAAAAAATGGGTAACTGATGGAACACAATGGTAACACAATATTCTAGAGAAGAAAGCTACTTTGCACATGATCATACACGGGGGTTAAATCTACCAAAAGCTGTTATGTCAACTATTCTGCACAATGATGCACCAACTTGCTTTATAGTAAGTTGCATTTGAAAATTGGTCCTTAGGTAACATGTTATATGGAATGACCCCAAAGTATTTCTGGCTGTTTTACACTGGCTTTTAGTGTGTAGTGTTGGTGTCACAGGTGACCGTATCATTATGTATGAGTGAACAGTACAGAGAGGAGAAGATAGTATCTTCGCCCGAGGCAATTTACAATTTCATGTAACAGTGGGTGTTTTGTTGTTGTTTTTTGTTTTTGCGTTTATGTTTCATAATATCATTGCAATCCCCAGCACCTGTGTTGCCTTGTCCGACTCCATAAAGGAGCCAAACCAGTCTTGAAAAAAAATAGCCCATGAAAGCCCCGCTAAGACCATCAAAAATAGTCAAAAAATGTAACCAGCTTTTTTTAAAATGGAAATTTTGTTAAACATAATGGAAAAAGACTTCCGGTAAGCGACCATGGGGGACCGGTATATTAAAGGTTAAGGAGGAAAGAAGTGAAATCCATTGAATCATTGTCATCATCATCATTTCTTTCAAATACATAATGAAATACTGTCAACCAATAACGCAGTAACCGAAAGAAACTCGTTCAACAATAAAGATTAGGTATCCACGACTTGTTGGGTTTTTTTTTGTGTATTAATTTGATGGAAGCCCGCAAGTAGCAGAGCTGTGGTAGTGAAATCACGAGTTTGCTGTGATAGTCATCTCAGTTTGACTCATAATAACATCCTCACTATCACCATTACTATTGATCACTCTGGCCTCGGTACAAGTGTACCCGAACGAAATCATGTGGTGAAATTAGGTTACAAAGAAAGAAGTAAAAGGGGAAAAACTACATCCAAATAATCATTAGAAATGAAAGCAAAAACAACAACAACAACAGCAGCAACAACAACAACAATAATAACAACAATGACAACAACAACAAAAACAACAACAACAACAATAACAACAATGACAACAACAACAACAACAAAAACAACAACAACAACAACAGCAACACCAACAACAAACAAACAAACAAACAAACAAGAAACAAATGCCAAATATTATCACATACAGACATCTAACCTGTGGAAAGTTGTTGGCACATAACATGACACAACAACATAACAAAACAATGTCGAGGATATCTAGGTTCAGATTTTCAATACAAAATACATGCTGCTTTCTCTTGGAAATGATGAGAAACTACAGAAATAAGATAAAAATTCAGCTTTTGGAAAATAACCAAACTGGAGCCAAGAAACCATGACGGAAAAAAAGCGCCAGAGGACTTAAAAACGTAATTAATTTTGGTTGTTTTAAGAGTCATCCTGGCAACACTGCCCACCGATAATTAGTGCATTACGTGCATGCGTTTTTCTAAGATACTTCACTTGGACACTCCCCTCCCCCTCCCCAGCCCCCACCCTTAACTGCTCTTCCCTCGATATGCTGCTCATAATTATGTTCAATGTCGCCCTCCCCTTCCCCTCCCCACCGGCACACTCCTGTTCGCCGCGCCGTGTTTATTATCTTCCCTTTTAAACTGTATCAAATGTATACATAGATCTAGATTCCTCTTCTTTCCTATTAGCTTTTGATATGATGCTAACACTCCCTCCCCTCACTCTTTTCATTCAGGGGGCTATGTAAACTATGGATTATTCTTTTGTCCAGAGAAGTGCTACTTTGTAGTTCATTCTTTGTGTTTCAACGGCGTTTCAAGAGGGATACTAACGAACGTCAGTGGCATTGCTAAATTTCTGTACAAACGTAAGTGGCATTACTAACGCACTCTTGAAATCGTGCCCATACAACCTTTTTCCCCTTAATTTCCTGTGTTTTGCTACCTAGATCCACATAAATTTCAATTTTACATTTCTAGAAAAATTAAATATTATTAAACATTGAAGCGGAAGAAGATATTATACCAGAGACGCTGCTTCTCATACGGAGAAAAAACAATAAACGTTGAAAGAATAGAAAAATGATTTCTGTTTCTATGTATTGGTTTTGGAGAGAGCGAATAAGGGACTGCATCGCATCTTTTGTTTTCCCTTTATTTCTTTTAGTAGTGTTGCAGTCTCACCTTGATTCAAAACACTAATAGTGTGATTGCAGTTACGCGTGAAATCCACTATTTTGTGTGTCAGTTTCCTTTTGCCACCCCACATCTGGCGGAGAAATTCAGATATTATGTCCTTTTAAAATTAGTATGCGTGAAGAACAATAACTGCGACAACCGTCTTGCGAAGGTAACTTGTGCAAGGAACATTTTGTTTGTTATCTTTGTTAATTTCAAGACGTTCCAGATATTCTTGTTTAATTGGCATCGCTTTGAAATTTTAGAAAATTGTTTATGATATCCCAGAAAGTATTAATATGCAAGCACAAGCCACTGCATTTAGTAGTACTGTGTGTTCATAATTGGTTCTCAGATTTACAAAGCCAGATGTTCATTATTAGTTCTCAGACTTGCAAAGCCAGATGTTTTTAACTGGTTCTCAGACTTACAAAGCCTGATGTTTTTAACTGGTTCTCAGACTTACAAAGCCTGATGTCCATAATTGGTTCTCAGATTTCCAAAGTCAGATGCATAAAACGGCCAGAGGTCCTTTTCGTCTAGAGTGTGGCTCGACAGTAACCGTTATTCACAATGAGGGAAATGAACCTTGCCCTGGCATCGCGTCGAACGGTCATTGACACTATGGGGTGGTCGTCGCTAGCGGCAAAGCCTTATACTCAAACCGTCTGCAGGACTACCTTTGTCTGTCTGTGCCTGTGTGTAAAAGCCTCTGTTTATTTCGGTTTGTTTTTTTATTGTGAAAGCCTCCATTTACTTCCAGTTTTTTTTTAATTGGCAGCGCTTCTGGTGACAAATTCCTAATTGGAAAAAAATATGATGTTATCATATGCCTCAGGGAGACAAAAAAGTGTATCCTTTGGACAAGGATTTTGAAAAATGGACCCAAGAATTGTGAACCAGACGGCAAATTAGTTTGCCTTCTTCCCTGATTTTGTAAACTGAACTTTAAGTTTGGGTCACAGACCTCGGTTCGGATGTGGCCTTCTGTGCGGAACAATTGTCGTTAAGGAAAATTAGTTAACTTGTCTGGACTTCCGGTGGCCCACTGTACGAAAACGGCCGTGTTTTCCTGCGCCCTGGACAAACCGTGCTTTTTATTAAGGATAAACTTTCACACCAGTCAAATTGCTAGGTGAAGGACATCCTAGAATTGTTGAAACTGTGATTCAGTCATTATTAATTTCCAGTGGCCAATCACTATTTAAAACAGTGGGAAACCCAACCTCCACGACGATCATCCTACGACTCGGTGCAAAGGCGTACCACGGTATGGCCTCACGCATATTCAGAGAGCAGTGATAGTAAGGGTTCTCTGCACGCACCTCACCCAAGCTTCGATAAGTGGAGCCCACGAATTGTGAACCAGACTGCAAATAAGTTTACCTTCTTTCCTGATTTTGTAAGAAGTAAACTGAGCCTGAAGTTTGGGTTCGAGAGGTTGGTTCGGATGTGGCCTTCTGTGCAGGACACTTGTCGTTAAGGAAATTTCTTAGTTTGTCTACGCTTTTCGATGTATCGGTTCGTAGCTCGAAAACGAAATGAAAGACCTATATTTTAAGTAGCATTGTTGTTGATAAGCTCATTGAATGCTGCAAACAATTATAGGAGACTTTGAAAATGTGGAACGTCTGGCAAGTGACTGTAGAGAAGACAAATTATGGGCTCCAATAGATGCAAATCGGATTAAGCTGTCGTAATATTCTGAGGTTAAGTGGCAACGTCTAAAGACGCCCTAACTCATACAGTTCAAGGCTGCCTACCATGTTGTTCCAGTGATCAAATTCTCGAACTAGAGTTGACATGCTGGATATATCATGATATAATAATATAATATTATAATGATAATGAAACAGTTTATAAGTCTTATATCCAAGAGTTTGCCAGCTGATGCAACTTTACACTCTTTTTATCCCAGCAACATAATGTTCATTCAAGGACTTTCTCTATACCCTGGGGAACATACAGTGCCGCGCATTTGCAGACACTGATCACTTGCCCAAAGCCAGGTACCCATTTTACAGACAGTTGGACGATGGAAAATATGAACATAATGCTTTCCCACCACATTTACAGCACGAATGTGATGGGGGAGCCGAACCCGCCACCTTTAGATCTTAAGTTCAACACCGTACCCATTTGGGCACGCTGCTCCACGGAAATGTGCTGACCTTTTTCGTCAAAACACACAAAAGTTCATTCAAGCCAACGGAGCTTATGTTGAGCTGCTACGTTCGAGTGAACCAAGTTTTACATACTTCTCTTTTAATCCATCTAGAACGCTGCGAGATATGGGACAGGCCATGCGTAATGCTAGGTGATGATCAAAGGTCAGCGTTCAAGATCAGCAGGAGCCAGTCGGCAAAACACATGAAGGCCCAGAAGGCTCCAGAGTTGCTGGACAGACAGACACACAGACACAGACTCTCACACACACACACACACACACACACACACACACACACACACACACACACACACACACACACACACACACACACACACACACATTCACACAAACACAGAGTCGCACAGACAGACATACACATACACAGCCGTACAGACCAACAGGCAAACAGAGGGACAGACAGACAGACAGACTCACAGAGCTGTACCGCCAGAGGGATAGACAAGCAAAGAGGCAAGCAGACAAACGGACTGACAGACTACCAGTGAGACGCACGGACACACATACAGACACATGAATAGACCTTTAGACAAACAGAAGAATAAACAATAGAGCATTATCTCGAAATAAGGATAACAAGGAGCACATACACCCCCACACAAGGAGGCATATCAGATACTGTTGTCATTGTTTTGGTTGTTGTCGTCGTCGTCGTCGTTGTTAGTAATCCAGACCCTGCCGCAGGGCGTTCGTTCCTTCTCTTGATATCATTACACTAATTTGATAGTATTTACCTGTCTTCTTCGAGCTTGACCTGATTCGAACTCCCTAAATCGTATTGTCCCCAGCGGTGTGGAAATAGGGAGACTCGTCGCTAATGATCTCTAAACGCAAACGTTACAAAACAGCCCGGTCGAAAAATTTCGTAGGCCTAAGGGTGAGTGCACTTAAGAGTTTCTTTTGTGTGAATCGCACGCAGGTCTGGGTTAGATCATTAAGTTAAGTCCGCCCACGCAATAGGCCTATATAAACCCTGTCCCTCCGGCAAAGCCAAATTATAGGGATGGACTGATTCCGGTGTAAGTACTCACGTTATCATTGCAAGCCATAAATCAGTTAGAAACTGTAATCGAATAGATCCAATTTTATTCTCTAAAAATAGATTTAAATTCACATAATCTTAGAATTTATTATGCATACATCTTAAATATTTGAAAGATTATACGTTTTGAGTAGTTTCTTATTCTCCGTAACACAAGTCCAAGTAAATGGACTAGCCTCATAAATTCTACTGAACAGTTACAGAAATAACCGCTAAAATCTTGCTCAGCTGTCCACACAGAAGTTGTTTGGCAATGCGAGTTGCGTTCGACTCGATTATCAAATTTTCATTCTTTGCACAGACTCATTAGAACATCAGCGGTTCACAACCTTGAATTTACGAAGAACTCGCTGACGCCTTTTACCATCCCGATCGCATGGTATTAAATTCCTAATAAACCTATCTCAATTTTTTTTAAATTTTTGTAATACTCTAAAAAATGTGTAACCTGACACAACTCGCAAGCATATGGAATCGTATTTAGTCTTCCGATTTCGGGATCCAAAGTACATGGAATCGCCCATCCTTAGGGGCAGAAAAGTTGTTAACATGTTACAAAAGGAACAGTGGAGAGTCTGAGCGTTTTAAGGCAAACGAATAGAACTATTTTTCTGACAGGGCTTGAAGATGAACACGACAATAAAAAAAAAAAAGGAGACATATGGATGGATGGTGTTGACGCCGATAAACAAGAAAATACTTCTCTCCCCCACTTTGTTTTTCGCCCTTTATTCCACTAAATATTAACGAATAAAATTTAAACAAATGCAGAGGGACACTTCTTTCCACCCTTTCTCCTACCCGAAGTAAAAGACGCCCACACAAAGCTGATAGTCAAAGCTTAGCACGTGATGTTAGGTAAATGACAGAGATTGTCCCTCTGGATTTGATCTACATCCTTCCAACATGACGGCTTCTGTCCTAGAATCAACCCTAAGGAGGCAGCGAATTTCGATCACATCACTGAACGGCACTTGAAAATACCCACACAGATACGCCCACAGTGACATTGATGGTAAAAGTAATGACAATGATGATGATGATGATTATTTTTAATAAATTCATTATATATTTTTCAAAAGAAATTGTGTCATTGGGCAGAATCATATTTAGTTTTAATGATGATGATGATGATAATGATGATGATGATGTATATTGATGAAGGCCCCAGTGACGTGACAGTGTTTATGCAATTTTTTGATATATTTCATTAGAGGTTTCACGGACTGTAAAGTATTGATCTTTTGGGCTTTATTTTCTTTTGATAATGATTATGGTGATAATGATGATGATGGATGTAGGTGTCAGGTTTTATCCCTGGTTAGTCGGTTGTTTTTTCGATGTTGTTTTTTTTTCTTTCTTCTTCATTTTGTCATGTACTAATTGACGAATTCATTTGCACCCTCTCTTCTCATTCATTCTGCATTTCATTTCTAAACTTCATGAACTCTTTCAAAATGTTTAATGTCCAAGCTGCTATACATTTCAGTAACATTTTGTGAAGTGATCAAACTTTTATTTCAAACAATATAAGTGCGCCCACTAGTTTATTACAAATTGTACCTTTAACAATGTTTTGTTATTCCAGAATGTTATAAACTCTTTTGTTGATCCCATTTTCACAAAACTTCACTGTATTTCATCATTCGTTCGTAAGGCATATAATACTTTTCTATGGTTGCAGAAGCCTACTCAGTGACAAAAAAAATTGGACTATCCGAGTCCATAGAAGCAGAGTAGATATGAAGGGTTTCATGACAAAACGCGTTATCCACCAATATGAATTTTTAGCTTATTTTACATACTTCATATAGCAGTAGGAGTATTTAGTATACATGTACATTTCCATTCCATAGAAGGACATTTGATCTATATTATTTAAGACTTAAATTTCATTTCGCCTTTCCCATAAAAATATGCTTTGAATCTGGTCTGTTTTGCCACAATCCCCGAATGGTGTATAATGCGTTTTGCCATGAAGCCCTTCATATACACTGTACCGGCTTACACCCTTTGATTAAGTGACATGTAACGAAACAAGAAGACAGAAAAATATTTCTTTTTCATTTTTGTGTAGAAATAATCGTATAACATGAAACCACACCGCAGAAGTTTTGAAATTCAATTTTGAAGTTGTAAAAAAATAATTGTTGCAGGCAAGATTTCCCAACGGCTTCAGCGGATTTCATTTGTGCGGGCCTGTGACCTGTAATAGAACGCCAAATTTTTTACCCCTTTTTACTTAAATTAAAATTGTGAAAAATCTAAGGACCCCCATTGTCAACAGTATGTATTTTGAGCACAGTGGTGGCACCAGATCCGTCTTGGTCATTTAGGAACGTTCTTGTAGTTCGAGGATATTTTTTTAATGGCTCAAAGAGTCTTTTACAATTTGGCTCCTCCAACCTTCAATGAAGCGTCTGGAACAAAGTAAGCGTCTTCATCATTGAAGTCCCGTGTTTCGTTTATATATTACGGAGTGAAGACCATTAACCCCCATGATGCTTATATCGAATATTATATTCAATCTTTCGCTCGCTACGCTTGAATGCGGCAATAGAATTATACGCATCTTCTTGCAGAACGCTGGGCGCAGCGGTACAATTTTGCACCCGAGTGGCAGCTGGTCATCCGGCACACAACACGTGCAACGGTCATTTTCCGTAACATTGGTCACGCTGTCAGTGAGAGGCTGGACCCAACGTGTCTCGTACTACGAGTGTTAATATTATTGTTTTTGTCTCACTTCCAGAAAAATATGCATCGATGGCGTGCAGTGTCAAAGCTGGCTCTTCTCTGTAGGAGTGTCTTGGTAAATATGATATTCGCCACACGCATTACATGTATAATATAACGGATGTAATTGTGATAAAAGGATGTCTGTGACAGACCATCAAAACAGCCATAATATTTCTTTGTTCATCTGCACTATACAGGCTTCCACCCTTCAGCTAAGCGACACGTAATGAAACAGGAAGATATAAAAGTTTACAACTCTTTTTTTTTGGAAATGTCCTTTTCAGTTGGTGTTATATGACAGTGAGAGAGTTAAAAAAGTCCAGTTTTTAAGAGGCGGAGGAGGAAGAAGAGGAGGAGGGCAGAGTAGAGCGTTGCCCTAGGGTCTTTGAGTGCAGGACACTAGAAAATTGCTTTTGACCGTCTCACAGGATACATACACAACTGCCACATGGAAAAAAAAAGAAAGTTGCTTTTGTATCTTGTTCATGTGCTTATTGAACGGAATAATGTGATCCTTTCAGATGAGAAAAATGAGCAGATAAATATTGATCACATCCATCCATCATTTCAGAAATGGTCTTGAACACTGTGTACCCATGAACTCCATACTGCAATAGATTTTCCAGTCATAACTTATTAGTGAGGAGATAACCCACACATACCGATCTATGATGATCATCAGTACCAGCCGTCAAGATGCAGTCAGTCGAGTCATCATTTTAATATAATGACATTCTACCATGGAAATAATAGAGAGCTTTTATTATCAAGTTCGGACTATTAGGGACATGAGGTGAACGCGAGCATATATGGCATTCCGTGGCGTCACGATCATGTTGGACATTAAAACCTAGAATTAGATGTGAATTTCACATCTAGTTCTAGAATTTGCAACGTGCAACGTAACACTAGGGATGCTATAGGCAATGCTTACCCCTTCCATAACGGTCAGTGAGAGATGCGAGCTTTAAAATGAACGCTCTTTATTAGTAATAGGTCGTCCGTACCTCGTGAATTTTCGTACCCTCGCTAGAACGCCATTTTGTGTAGTGGAAAAAATGAAAGCCAAACTGCGGCAGCGCTGTCTTGCCTATTACTATGTATTTTACACAGTGAGTACTATTCTCTCGGTTATGTCTTATTTTTGGTTCTACCTCGCTTTCTTGCCCCGCACAAAATGGCGTCCAAGTGTAAGCGGCTGGTGGTGTAAGCGTACACGGTTGTATGGACTCCGGTGTTATTTCAGTCAATTTCGCAAAATCGAAGAACAAGAAGCATTGGGATTAAACGGAATTGTGATGATTCAGTGCCTTTCATCTAGAACTAAAGCATTTTGTACGAGGACCATGTTCCGATTAAGTCAAAGTTGCTATTACCTAGACTGCATTTATGCGGATTCGACTGGGATAGCTGAATGCTTTCTACCAATCCAAAATAAAGAAAAGAGTCTGGTATGTTTAGGATATAAAAGCTCGGGTATATTAACAAAGAAACGAAGGGAATAGGCAGCGAGGAGGAGACCGAGATAAAAATAATGTGGAAGGCAAGCGAAGCTCTTGGGTTGATAAGGGTACAAAGTCGTTAGATTTGGACGCGGCATGGCGAGACAAATCGTCAAAATCGTGCCATGCCCTGCCGTCCCAGATCCGTGAAATCAGATTCTCCTATTAACAACGACACAATATGGATATATATATAAAAATGTCTGGCGTCTTGACGTGCCGTGCCGTACGGTGTCTGGACCATGTAGGTTGAATGTTTAAAGAATTACAAGATAGATACCTACCAAGCCAGTTAAAATGCAAGCCATATGATTCGTTTTATATGCATGCTTCAAAACCAAGATCCAACACAAATACTGAAATTAGCAATCTTAAGTTATCACATTCTTAAAGAATACAAAACAAACATGTAAACAGTACAATGCACATCTTCTGGCCATTGAACGTTGAGAGCAGCAGTAGTTACGAAGTTGAATATAAGACTAATTACCATATGTGAAACAAACATGGATATTTTGAATATTGTACTATGTTTTGACATGATGCCGTGGTATTATGTTGTGTTTAGATAGATGGATGGATGGATGGATGGATGGATGGATGGATGGATGGATAGATAGACGGAAGAACGGACGGACGGACGGATGGATGGTTAGCTGAGTAAAAAAGGAGGGTAATTATAGTTTCTGTAACAGTACAGCAGTATATGTAAGTGCGAGGAATGAAACTAACAGTACATGTACATATATGGATGGAATAACTTATAATATTAGATTGTTAAAGAATGAAAGAGTTATTGATTTGCCTATGAAACCGCAAGCGGTGAGAGAGGGAAGCGAATAAGATCTGGACAAATCAGTTACCGCTATAGATATAAGTTTCTTTCTTTCTTTCCCTCTTTCTTTACTCTTTTCCTATCTTTCTTCTTTCTTACTTTTTTTCTTCCATTATTATGAATTTTGATTCATGCCATGTATTATCGAGAATATTGGCTACTAGCCTAAATAAAGCTTTGAACTTGAACTTGTTGACGTGTCCCGTATTATGCGATAGAGAGACGGTAAAATACTTCAAAATGCTCCGAAAAGCATTTGAGCTAAAAGTCACTGAAGGTTGACTGCCGCTGGCCTTCAACCTCGGCTGAAATGATATTAAGTTTTGTTTCTTAAACAGCAACAACAGACTCGGGTTTTGCCAAGTCTATATGACTGACTGAAAAGTACATTATAACTGACTGATGGCCAAACAAGTGCTTTTCACTGAACTAAAAATATGGATGATCTAAGAACTGCAACAACGGGGCACTATTGAGGGGTGATAATCATATTTTGCTTACGTTTTCAGGATGGTGGGGAAGGGGGAGAGGGAGACCAGTCATTTTGATAAAGTTACAGACTGCTAATTGGATGAAAATAGGGCGTTATCATAAATTCTAGTTACATGAAAAAAAGAGCGTATCATGTGCCATGGAGGACCATACAAAATGGGTTTCTGGACATAAAATCACGCAGAATGGACCCTAGATTTGTGAATCCGACTGCAAACTAATGTGCATTCTTTTCTGACTTTATTCAGGTTTGGGTGAAAGACTTCTGTTTGGATGTGACTTTCTGTGTGGAACACTTTTTATCATATAAACAGGGCCTGTTTCCGGTGACATAAAAATGTGTAATAATATTTTGTTACGTCACACGTTATATAAATTTTAACTTTGACCCACTTACGAATACTTTGATTGGAAGCCTTAGAAACATTTAGGCGTATGAACATTTGGCCTGATTTGTTTTGTAACTATTTTCATTGCCATGGGGGGTTTCCTCCGTCTAAATATCTTTTTTTCTAAATTTATATAATTATTTCAGTCTGTCGGTCTCATCGCATTTCATCGTTCTGTACACCTCTCCATTTCAGTTCAGTTAAATATTTGAACTAAAAATACTTAAAATGTTACATTGTTTCTGTGATCTGAAGTTTTATCGATAATTGTCAGCTGTTTGGATTTACCTTGTGTCGCGTAACTGTGTGATTCATTCAGTTCAGTTGTGAGTAATGCGTCTTAAATAGGGCAAGGACCACTTCCGGGTCCTTTTCGCGAATAAAAGTTTATTTTTTTTTGCAAATTAGTCAGAGTTTATATGTGTTTGTTTGAGCCAGAGGCTAGCAACTATGTAGAACTCATTTCACATATTATCTGATATAAAAACAAACATTCATTACAGATCCTCTATTTAGAAAACGGGTCAGTTTGTGTACACCAGTAGATTATGGGCTCTGGCTCGCAGACGAAAAACCTATAATTATTCTAATCAGCATTTTATAATAAGCTCATTTAATGCTGCAAACTAATACAGAGGTATGGAACTTCTTGTAGGCGACCGTAAACAAAATAATTCACTAGCTCAAAGAGGCAAATCAGAATACGTTTTCGTGACCTGCCATGACCCTTTGTTCCATATTATGTCACATAGACTAATTTAGTGTGACTTCCTATTATCGCTTTTTATCAACCTCCTAGTTGCTGTTTGCTACTATTAATAGTAGCCGTGCCAAAAGCAGCATAAAGAAATAAGCAGAAGTTTCATGGTAACATCATGCCACATTAGCCAAATTATTGAAATCCTTTCTCTTTTTAGCTGTCAAACTTTTGCGCGTTGTGATGTCTTATTTTTGTCTCAACAAGGTCATTTATTTCATAGTGTTCCTTTTATCAGCCAATCCCAACAAAAGAGACGCCCTGATGTTTTTTGGCCACTGACCCCATGTTTATTTTGAAATTCCAGTTATAATTATATTCGGGCGTATAACTCGTCTTCACCAGTTTAAGATGATGTGCGTTGCAGTTGATGTAATAGGAAATTGCGGCAGATTAAATTAGAGGGGAACAAAAACAAAAAAAAAACACCCCAAAAAAACAGGTGTTTTGAAATTACTAGTGCCAGACAATGCAATGTGGTAGGACTGCACTTTCCCAAAATAATAATTAGATCTAACTCGATTTGGGAGAAAATGTTGAGAAATATGATAAACGGACATGATATGAAACACGAACTTTCGTTGGCTGATTGGCTTATGTTTCTAATATCTGGGTTTATTAGTAGAACATCAACTTTCTTCTGGTGAAACATTGGAAACAGAATTTACCCAGGCATCAAATCGACCACGGCAATCAAAGCCAAGCATTTGTATTGGTTCATAATTATACGCCTCTTACTCTCTAATTTCTCTATGAAGTACTTGTCGTCACGCTCATTCCTCATTTGCCTGGGTAATTTGTTTGAGGTTTAGAGAAATTGAGCGCTTTCACAACAAAACAATGGGGCAGATGTGGGTTAGCTTGTAAAATTGAGAGTCAAATTTCTGCATTGTTTTATTGTTTTATCCGGCAAGAGAAGATATGTGGAATATTATGATAATATAAACAACTCAAATCATCCCTCCTCCCCCCCCAAAAAAGGTAGGCAGTTGTGGAATGAATGTGACTTGGTGCTACTGTAACATGCTACGACCGGTGTCTGCGAGCGTATGCCCACGCTTTCCCTGGGTCCCCTAGCACTCGTAGCTTCTCGGGTCCAGCCTCCTGCTGGCTAAGTGGCCATTGTTACGGATAATGACCGTTGCATGAGTTATCTACCCGCCAGTCTGGTGACACTGGCTTGCGAAATTCTACCGCCGCGCTCAGAACCAGACAAAAAATGTGTATATATTCTATTGCCGCATTTAAGTGAAGCAAGCAGACGGTGGGATAAATTCTATCACCGCATCACGAGGGTTAAAATTTGTAGTTTACAAAACAGAGTTTAAAAATTGCTTTGATTGAAGATGAAGGTGTTTTCTTTCTTTTTTTTTTTTAAATATGGATGAGTAGCGGAGATTGCCCAAGTCCGCAGACACCGGTCGTGCGCAGACAGGGGTCAAATGACTGTAAGTGAGTTTACATTCAATTCGATGCCATTATGAGAGAGGTCCATTTAACAAGAATGCATGTAATCAGTAGTATGTTGTCCCAGGCAAAGCTGAGCCCGGTAAATTACATCTTACTGAATCTCAATGACTTAAACTGGGCATAATACCATGTAACGTAAGCCGGTAACTCCTACACCAGGACATTTTTTGGTCTTTTTTTCATGGGGGGGG
>JAWQUT010000098.1:686914-697888 GCA_033807755.1 Ellobium chinense
ATAAACACATACATACACGCACACTCGTGTAGAAAAGTTTGCATTGAATGTGCCTGTTTCCTTAGATCAGTAAAATACTGTGGGGTCTACGCCGTTGTTCAGATTGTAAAAAGTCGGCTTGCCGTCAGTCTCACACCGTGTATAAGGGTCGTGAGCTTGTTGTGTCCAGTATGAAGTCTGAACATTAGGTTTTGGTCTTTTTTTTGCACAGCGTCTTTTGCTTTTCTGTCGTGTTTTGCCCGCCGCTGTTCTCTGGGGTTACTCTTGAACAGTCTTTTTCCCGCATTGTAACTCATGCGGGTTATTTGTTGGACACTCTCTCATTCCTTGTTTAGCCAGTTTGTCAGCTTTGTCATGTCCTTGGATCCGGCTGTGGGCTGGTTATCCATTGTATGACAACTCAGTGGGACAGATCTTCAAAATCCACATTTCAAAACTTACAGTATTTTCTGGAAGCTTCGGATTCAAATCCACCGCCTGCCTTCCTCCTTTTCGAGACGGAAGGAAATAAAAAACCAGCAGGACACTTAGGAGTCATGACCCAAGTTTGGCTCAGCCCCTTTAGAGTGTCAAGAAGTCAAAGGGTCGAGACACTTGCTAGACGGGGGTATCTTTCTCTGAAGATCTTCTGTTGCCTCGCTCCCTAGTATCTGTGAACACTATGTATACTGCAAAGACAAAAAAAAAGTCCGAATCATTGGGCAATTTCCAATAAGCAGCACCAGTAAAACTGTAATAACCCGACTGTAGGCCTTAAGAACCAGCTAATATTATCTACTGATCCATCTAAGACTCTATGCCCGGAGTCTCATGAGCTCGCATGGAAAAATCCAGCAGTGAGAGAAAATCTATGAGACTTAGGGTTGGTCGATGTGGAATAAGCAAATAATAGTCTTATATTTTTCGTTCAAGACATTGTCTTAGAGCACTAATAGCTGATAATGACACCCGAATGTACAGATTGAGAATGCCATTATCAGCTGTCAGTTTTCTAGGGCAATGTCGAGAATTAAAAAAACAAAACAAAACAAAAAAACCAAGGTTGTTTCTTACATTCTAACCCTTTTTTTAATTCTCAAAAACACCCGTCGTCAAAGTCGCCCGTAGGTATCAGATTATTGTTTATAATGATGTAAGGGAAGAGAGATAACATTTTACTGGGGCGATGCACCGCAACGATTAATTTGACTCTGTGTGTATTTCAATGTGATATAGTGAATTTTAATGTATGTTTTGATCCACATGTAGGTCTTATAACTGACACTGTGTGGCATGTTTAAAAGAAAGCAACAACAGCATTCCCTGTAGAATGTAGAACCTATGAAAGTCCACTTCTCACTTGTCATTTTACATTTGCGATCTTGAAATTGCAGATGATTAAAATTTCGTACCTACCTATAATCTACATGTTGCCCCAAATACTTGAAAAACCAAAGTTTTACAATAAAGGCTAGACTGATGTATTTTGCTCATATTCAAACACACTGACCTCATGGTCGTGATTTTTTTTTTTTTTTGGTGTATGTGTTTTTATATGCACAGCTACAGAGTTCTACTACTGGCCAGAGGGTTTACTGGGCCGTATGCCGCGTGCCGCGCAGAGCATCGCTGGTTCTAGGATTTGAGGGCAAACCGGCTCCCTGAAGCGAGCCTTTGTTTACATGCTTTCGGCCATTGTCTTCAGTTCCTCGCATTAATGTATTGTTTTAATTTGAGATGTTTAATGGTTTTTTTTTTTTGCTTTGAGCTACTGGCCCCTCCACATGAATAAAGTTCCATGGCATAATATGGCATCTAGTCCTGCCTTTTCATTTCATATTTTCTCGAGTCCATCCATTTAAGCTGTATCGGTTTCTTTTATTAAGAACATGACAAATAATTAAAATGAATAAATAAATAGATAATCATATTATATAAATTAACAAAGTGTATTATTGTCTCGTTAGCTTTATTAATTTGCAACCTTTTCACAATACATGGCTCCATTGCTCCTCTTGATTTCAAAGTCTTATCCTTTTCTTTAGACCCTGGAATTATTATTATTTAACTATGAATATGAATAATAAATAGTATGAATCTTACCTTTTTTTCACTGATGAAATTTTGTTAGCTTTTATACACAGATATAATCAGCATTCCTATTCATCATCGGTCAATTGTTAAAGAGGCTTTGCCTTTGAAGAAGTAGTATGATGATTGTATGGTAGCGCTTTTATAGTTCATTAATCTACTGTTTTAATAGTTTGGTTTAATAGTAGCGGGCTCAGTCCAGGCTCTGGCTACTGCTTACAAGGACAAGCCAAGCTCAGATGTAATGCCAGAAATGAATGAATGATCAATTGATCTAATGGTCATGTGTTTCTTAATTTTATCATCATTGTCTATCTGTAATGTCACTGGGTAACTGACGAAACCTCAATCCAGTTCCTTAGCCATGTAATAAGTTATAATGTAGCAATTACCGGGACCTGATGTCATCTAAAGGTAAGAATCCTTTATAAATAGCTAAAAGGGCTCTTTTTTTGTATGCGTGATGTTTATTTTGCTTTCTTCCCTCAAGCTAACTTTCTATGTTACATTACTAATTTATTTTATTTATCAGTTTTTACCAATGTTTTTTATTTTATTAATTAATTGATTTATTTAATTTCATCTAATTATATATTTTGATCCTCTCCTCCCTTTGTTTTTCATCATACTCACAGCACAATCCTCCCATTAATACCCCAATAATATCTTGTTAATACCCCAACGGTCCATTGTAACAAAACAACAGAAACGCGAGTGAGAGAGGCGGACAGCCCCCAAGTGTCGGCCATTACGGCTGCTCTATGCGACACGCTGAGCCAGCCTCGCGTAAGAGGAAGTAAGCCTTCTAGCCAAGAATAGAACTCTGTGATGCCCAGCACATAGGATATAATTGCAAATGGGGATAATATCGTTTACTGTGTGTAACTTCATACGACACATTTGCCACAAAGGGTGTGATGCCACGTTTTGTTTTTAGTTCGTTATGAGGGGGACACATCAAGATTGGCACATCTGAGTCGACTTCATCATCCACGACCTATAAAGGCATAGATCTAAATTTTAATGAAACTTTAGGGTTTCTTGGCAGGCTTCTTTCCCGCATAAGATTTTGAGTTGGCTAACAAGTTGATTACTAACGTAGCGTAGTAAGAAGTTAAGCGGGAATATACCAACATGTTTAGTTGGTCGAGTCGGTGCGCTGGGTTGCGCTTATCCTCCTGTAATGCAGGCAATTAGAGGTACGCTCAAGCAGGATAAGGCAGATAATATCCTCAAGGAGATTGAACCATAAACTAAAGGAGGAAAAGGACAAAACCTGAGAGACCAGTCCTGCAGCGAGTCGTTTGACAGAGATGAGTGTGATTAAAGGAAGTGGGAGTGGCCGCAGACTCGCTGGAAGGAATACTAATAGACTGTCCTCAGCCAGATCTCAACCGGCACAATTAGCTTGTTTTCTTTGAGACGACCTTTGGCGTGGGGATCGGAGCACCTTTGGACATATCCGGAGTGCTGTGATGATGTTTCCAGCAACAAGTAACAAGTGGGAATGTGAGGTTGGGAGGAGCGGGAGACAAACAGGGAGGAGGTGTATAGTAATACAAACTTTCCCCATAATACATTCTCTCTGTTGTGACTGTGTACGCATGAAAAATATTAAAATATTATGGCTCTCCGAGTTATTCCAGAATATACCGAAGTAGCTTTGGTCGGAGCAATACTTAGGCTTATAGATTGGCGACCCGCTCTTTAATGTTTTTTTGACACAAATAACAAATAGATTTAAAGGGAAGCTTCTTGTGACATGAGTTTTTTGAGACCCTCTATTAATATAATATGCTATGACAATATTAAACATTTATTGTCTCCTAGTGCATTCGGCAGCTTCAGTGTATATTATGTGTGTTTAGTGGGAGGGGGCGGGAAGGAGGTCAGCTCTTTGTTAGCAGTTGCTCAACAAACAACGAATTTCATAAACAAAGAATAAAACAGTACACCAGACTTCTGACATGCTACAATTGTAACTGTCGAGAAAGTATGGTATATGTGTTATTGCACTATCAATACAGATGATCATTTGATGGCAGGGCACAGTACTGCAGTGTTAAAAGCTTCCAATATATGATAAATCTCATTATGCATTCTATATTAATATTACAGTACTGGTGAAAACTCAAGCCCCACGAGAGCCCCGCGTGCAACAGTTGGAGAAACGCCTTGTTTTCGAAGTCTCAGACAGCTGCGCCGCTTCATCACATAAGCCCATTATACTATAATGCTGGTTTATCATGGATCTGTGCCTTGTACAAGCTGTGCAACCCTTTTTGAACCGTCATTTCAAATTCAAAGGTTATTACTACAGTTGAACATTACGACCTCCAACCTTGTGTACTTTATTTTCTCGCCTGCTCTTTCCAGAGCCCTTCGTAACTTGTTATGTATTCCTATATTAAGGGAAGGTTGTATTGTGCTATGGACCATGTTAAGCCATATTTTATTATCTCCAATTATTTGAATAAAACAGTTTTTCAAGTGTCTCCCAACATGATGTAACGTCTCTGCCCGCCATAGACAACCTACACGGTCATACTATGCAAAGTCCGAATTCTTATACCCATAAGCTTATGTTAAATACTCTCTAACCGCAGGGTCAAGCAGTTTGACCAGTGCTCTGCGGACGGGTGATGCCGCATCGGTGCGAATCTTTTAATTCCACTGTAAACGGGAGATGTGTCAAATAGAATCATGCTGAAACAAAGGAAAAAAAATACAGATTACATTAACTGGCTTACAGTGTTGACTTTAATTTTTGTATTTGGATGGCCATGCGCCAAAACGTTAACTGAAAGCCGAATAATACATTGTAAGACAGAGGTATGTGCAACTGCTGGAACTTAGACGACGTCATCGTTCTTGTCTAAAGTTTCTGTTGCTCTGGCAAGGGGAATGACTCCTGACGCAAGGGCCACATCCTGGTCACTCGAGACTCTTTACTGCGTCATAAAACACAAGCGCGCCATAAAAGAATGATGAACTTACTTCGCGATATTGATTCGTTGGACACTATAGGTATGAAGATGCCAATAGCATCTGGCATAAAAATATCTGATTTTTAATAGTCCCCAATTAGCCAAGAAATCAGAAAACTGGCCATGGGGAGGGAGGAAAGGGGTTGGATTTGAATTTCAAAGACTTAGATAGGTGCATATACATTTGTAGACTCAGAATAGGTGAGGTCTAGCCACTCCAGTATAAACTTTGTGATTGTTGTTAGGTGGGTAACGTTACCCTGTTCACCGAGTGAAAAGGCCTAAAATACTCGATAGCCTGCTTCACTGCTTAAGTGCTCAAACTCCAATTGGTTTAGGGGCATTTTTTGTGTGTCAAAATTTGGAGGAAAAACTAAACAACATGTGTGGAAAGTATTTTGGCTTGGGATCGCTGGATAAATTGATAAGAGGTTTAAAACATTATATAGTCAACAGTGAAAAACATTGGTATCCTCATACCAATAGAATATTCTCACAGAACAAAAAAACCCCAAAAACTAGAAGACGAAAAATTAAATTGCCTTTCAACCTTTACATTTACCTTATGCACTTCAATAGCTCACAAATTGGAATTTCTACGCCGGTCTTGAGGTTGCAGGAGCCAGATTGTAAAAGCCTCTTTGAGCCATTTAATAAACATTTCTTCTCGAAGCACAGGAACGTTCCGAGACGGCCAAGACCAGGCACAGGTCTAGTGTCACCACTGTGCTCAAAGTATAGAGTGTGTACGGTGGGGGTCCTTCAGTTAGATTTTTCACAATGTTAAATCACATCAAAAGGGGTTTAAAATTTGACCTTCTTTAGCAGATCACAGGCCCGCACAAATTAAATCCGCTGAAGCCATTGGGAAACACTGCCTGCAACAATTATTTTTTTACAAATTCAAAACTGAATTTCACCACTTTTGCGGTGTGGTTTCATGTTATATGATTATTTCTACACACTCTGCTACTGTTGACTCGGATAGTCCCATTTTTTTTTTAACCAAGTAGGCTCCTGTAACCTGAATGTCCATTCGTGAGGTTCGACTGAGGATGTAAAAAATCTTTCGAGTTCCGGAAAGCGAAAGCTGGCCGATTTTGGAACTGCCCACTGTATGTATTTTGTCGGGAGGATAAACTCTGAATGAATTTCACGAGTTGAGCTTCCATCGCGAACATTACTTTTTGCAAAAAAAAAAAAAAAGATTCCGTGCAAATTTTTTTTTTAGTAAAATATTGTTGAATTGGCAAACCCTTGTTATTTCCGCATTATTGATTGAGGTACGCTTCTCAATCAAAACGTAGAAGGATTGCCAAAATGTGATTCATGGTTATTCCTGTGATGCCACTTTAGATTATTCTAGAGTATACCTTCTTACCCACATGAAATAACCCGTCTTGCAAAAACTAGGTTCTCGCCACAAAACTATTTCTGACGTATCTCGAAAAAGGTCCTCGTGAAAGAAAAAAACACATATTATACAGTATCTAAACTAAGAAATGCATTTGTCGGTGCATTACAAATGCATTGCTTTCGCCATAGATACCCAAGTTGGGGGATAACATGAATCCGTGTATCTATAAATGTATTTTCACTAGTTTTCTATGTCTGCGGGGTATGTGCTTGACCACATTAGGAGCAAAATTAGGTTGAAACGGGGCTCAGGATGTATCGGGAAATACCAGAACCTTATATTGTCACTACACCAAGAAAAAAAAAAAAGGGCTTAAGCCGAGGCCCATGTTGATATGTTGAACAATTCTTAATATGCCAGTATTTTCCCTCCAAATATTGTAGTTGCAGAGATGCACACTGATTCTGTTTTGCTTTCCCATAAAAAATATTTCCACGGGATTCTCTCAGAAGTGGGGAAAAAAATTACTTCGTAGAACAAAGACGATAAAACACTTGACAGCTGCCTAGTCTGTGACGTATTCTCGCCGGGGGCGTTGTAAAGAGGAGAAGGGGCTGTGAGATGTGAGTCTGTTGAACATGAGAATTTCTTATGAGGAATAACGCAGTAATGAATGGGAAAGACACAGGGACGCGTGAGAATGAGAATGGATAAAATTCTCATTAAAGGACCGTGACATTTCGATCCCGTCTATGTCCGAATCTCTTCCGGTGAGGGCACGTAGAAATACTGAAGAACCTTTGAACAACACAATCGATACTGATGCTTGCTTGAATAAGCCAGACTGCCGATACACTTTCACTTATTCACAACATCTCGCGAGCATGGGAGAAAGTCGTGATTTAAAAGAGTTGCGATTTATATTGAGATATTAACGTTTTGTTATATGGATAGTGCTGCTATTAAGAAGTAGTTGCGATTATCCAGTCTGCGATTAAGTGAAGCCCCCTGTATCATCTAAAAGATGTCCATCTGTCCCTATACAGAAAAACCTGGGACATTGTCATACTCCTTCTTCTGGATCTACTCCTTCTTAAATACTGACTAGATACGTGGCCTTCAAATTGTATACACATAATTTATAGCGAGACGTGTTTTAAATTGATACTAGCTTCCGTGATGCAGAGAAATAGCTTGTGGAATAGACGGTGAGACAAGAAAAATCGCTTTGTGGGTGAACATGTTTTTGTCACTGCAACCTTTTAAAAATAGCTTGGGTGAAAACATAACATCTCTAAAGACTACGACTTTGTGATAAGATACGGTAACATCGATCTAACAAGACAGGTTAGATATCTTCATACACAGACTTGTTATCCTATGATCTTTTGATAATGTCAAGACTTGATGCGTTGTTATCCTGTACGTTCTGGGGTATGGTTAGCTCTGTGACAGTGACGTTAGTCACAATGATTATTCCATGAGGAAGTCACACTCGGGCTTGCATGGTAGGTTACAGAAGCCTAATTGGTCAAAAAAAAAAAAACTGGATTATCAGAGTCGATAGTAGAATAGTATAAAATATTTAAAATTGTGTAGAAATAATCGTATAACATGAAACCACACCGCAAAAGTGGTGAATTTCAATCTTGAATTTGTTAAAAAATAATTGTTGCAGGCAGTGTTTTCCAATGGCTTCAGCGGATTTCAATTGTGCGGGCCTGTGATCTGCAAAATTGTGAAAAATCTAAATAAAGGACTCCCACTGTAAACAGTATAATTATAATTTGAGCACAGTGATGGCACCAAACCTGCAGACTAGCCTTGGCCTTCTCGGAACGCTGTGGTTGAAGGAGAAATGTTTATTAAATGTCTCAAAGAGGCTTTTAGAATTTGGCTCCTGCAATCTCATAGGAGAGCCAGCATCTAGACTTCTCGGATAAGGACGAAAACCTAGTAGGTTGTGTGAGCACGTTGCTTGCGCTAATGATACTAATATATTCATCCAGATATTGTGTGATACAGATATTACCAGACAGTTTAACTGATCTTAAAGACTTGTGATTTCATGGACAAATCTGAGTCTAAATAATATCCTGACTTTTCAACAGCCCTAGAAGAATCCACTGTGATGGAAATACCATCCGGATCCGGGGTCTCAATTCCCACTTTTGGTCTCTGATTGTTGATTGTATCCCGAAGCAATACCTCAGTTTTACGGTTATTTAGCTTTAACCTGTTTTGAAATAGCCAGTTATAAATGTCTTACAGGCAGGTCACGATTGGTCTGTCATAAGACTGTACACTTAGATGTCATAGGCATACATGTGGTTATCCAGTCTTTGGTCTTGTATGATGTATGTTCGTGGAGTGGTGTACAGAGTAAACAGAATACCTGAAAGACCAAACATGCATAAGACAAAAGAACTCTTTAGACTTGAAAGAATATCCAGATTTATTACAGAAAGCTATAATTTGAAAAGGAAGTTATGTATACAAGATGGACGGCACGTACGAGCTTCACTTTTGAATTTCTTGCCACTTCAAAGTACATAATGTGTATTTTAATTGTTTGAAGATGTATTGTCTAATTTGTTCGTGTCTGTCCCGCCAGTTACTACTTGTAATGCTGACCGCCCTCGTACCTTCAAGCACTGTCTAGGTCTGCATAATAAAAAAATAAGAATTGGTCCTAATACTGAACCTTGTGGAACCCCATATGAAAGAGAAGCAGGATTTGATATCATTACACATGCCTGAAATTAGATGCGTTGGTCTGTACTTACTCGGAGCCATCAGTAAGATAAAGCTTGGTCCATCTTATCGCATTTCTGCCATCTTGACAAAAAGGCACATATGCAGTATAAATCATAGTGCATAATATGTGCCTTTTTGTCATAAGACACAGACTCTGCCTTAGATCCTAAAAATATATACCTGGAGGCGCCACAACATGGGTCATGGTTGAGAGTATCAAAGGCAACAGTCAGGTGAAGAAACATGGAAAGAAACGTTAAACTACCTCAGATAAACAAATACATAGAGCATGTTTACTATTTTGCCCGTCATCGTCGACAAGTCGGCTATAAACGCAAAGAGTGCAGTCTGGAAATTATATTCCCCACGGACGTGGTAGCACATGTACCTTCATATAGCCAAAAAGAGCGGTTCGCCCATGATTCCTGAAATGACTTATCAAGATCCTGCTCTCTTCTTATAATGCTGTTACTGAATAGGTCCTGTGCTGGAGTAGGTCCATAGAGCTAGAGAGTAAGTCTAATAACATTCTGCCAAAAACATTCATGTTGACATCCCTTCTGACCTTCAGACTCCTGCTCCTTGAGTTACACACATACACGTGGTGCATGTGTATGTGTGAGCGAATGTAAGTGTGTATGTATGTGTGTGCATAATAGTAGAGGCAAAATTGTGTTTGAAAATGTGTGCAATTGTGGCTGCACAGCGATTTCGAGCCCTATGGGAATTAAGTGCTTTGTAAATGCATGTTATGATTATGACTATGGTTATTATTATTGTTATTATTATCTTTATTATTATTGTTATTATTAGTATTAGCTGTAGCAGTAGGCGTAGATCTAGTAGTAGTAGTAATAGTAGTAATAGTAACAGTAGTAGTAAAAGTAATAGTACTAGTAGTAGTAGTAGTAGTAGTAGTAGTAGTGGTAGTAGTAGTGGTAGTAGTATTGATAGCAAAAGTTCGCTATCTGCGCTACATTCCCAACAAGTCTGACTTTTTACTTTTTAAACCATTAAAAATGTATACTTGTACAACAGTTCATTTCGGTTGTTCTCTATTTCTCAGTTCGTACATATCTTATTAAGGCCGCTTCAGTCATAGAGAGCGAACTGCAGTGGATATAAAAAGTACAGTACTGTGTTAAGTCATAGAGGACAACAGAATTTGAAATAGGCGTTAAGAACTAATTTGTTGGGGATATTCTGTTAAATGGCGACAGCGAACAAACATTAAACAACAAATTAATATTGATTAATTTCTTGTACCTTCACAGCGAATTGCGACTGTTTGTCGACGTCTTTTGCCATGTAATGTTGAAATACAGGCGAACCAAATAAGTAATTTGGTAGACGCTTTCCCAAGTGCTTTTTAGCATGCCTGCGCTAGCTGCGACTAGAACCATTCTCTCTTCTATAAAATTGAGTCTTCCTAAGACAAAAAATCGTGATGACAGAAAAGCAAGAATGGATGAGATCCCTTTATGTAATACGAAAGGAAATAATTCCTCATAAAATTGGCCCATTTTTAAGTTGCTGGGCTGTTAAAGGAATTCGGATACTGTCGTCAATTAATAATCTGAAGGGAATATGATATCAATATGAACATTTCATTTAATACAGCCCTGTAGGCCAGTCTGGACGAAAAATCCCTTCGCCATTCTGAGATCATTATCCTGTAAGTTACTGTGTGAGTTTGTGAGTGTGTGTGTGTGTATGTGTGTGTGTGTGTGTGTGTGTGTGTGTGTGTGTGTGTGTGTGTGTGTGTGTGTGTGTGTGTGTGTGTGTGTGTGTGTGTGTGTGTGT
>JAWQUT010000098.1:705292-723200 GCA_033807755.1 Ellobium chinense
TGTGTGTGTGTGTGTGTGTGTGTGTGTGTGTGTGTGTGTGTGTGTGTGTGTGTGTTTTGTTGTGTTTGAGTGTGTGTGTGTGTGTGTGTGTGTGTGTGTGTATGTGTGTGTGTGAGTGTCTGTGTCTGTTGTCCATGTATTTGTCTGGTTGTTTGCTTTTTTCTTATGTGTGCTTTGTTAAGGGCAAGTGCGGCACCCTGTAGGGGTAAAATTGGGTAAAATTGTGTAAAATGAGTTTAAAACAGTTTCTTAAACAGCGACATGTCCTTTATCGAATCCTGAAGTTATTTTCATGATACCTGTCTCAAAAAGTTAATTTTGATGCAAAAGGAAATGATCACCCTTTCTCAAATGCATCTGTCGGGTAATCTTTATTGTCAAGTATCTCAAAATCACAGTTTTCGTCACTCTATCCCTTCGATCTGACTTTTTTCTGGTCCAATTTACATAAAAGTTTGCATAGCAACTCTCTAAGCCCCTGTTTTGAGAATGTCGTGGGCTTTTTTCGATATCTTGTGTTTTTGGTTTGTTTTTTTTAATTTTTAAAGTTAAAAATTCTCAAAATTTTCAATGTTTTTTATGACATTTTAAAAAAAAATTATTAAAAAAAAAAACTATCCACGAAATCAAAAAAAGCCCGTGACATTCTATTTTAAATAAAGTGATCTTTCAAATGGAAAAAAAACCCAGCATCCTACCATCTATTGTTCTCCAGATCGAAGGGTTCAAAGTTATGCAAAAGTCATCCATATTTTCCAATATGGCGGCCAAACAATTGGCGTTTCCATAGCAACGGAGGGAGGAAATTGCGAAAAAACCCCGTTTATCTTCCTTCCTGGCCTACGTGACCCATTTTTCACCCCAAAATGACACAGTTCCCTTTATTAATGAAAATCACCTAGTTCTGCCGCACGTGCCCTTAAGTGTGCGCTTTGTGTATGTGCGGGCGTGTATTCGGTCGTTTGTTTATTTAATTGTATATGTATGTAAGTGTATATTGTGCGATATAATATGTTTTGTGTGTACATGTGTGTGAGTCTGTTTATGCGCGTGTTTGTGTATTTATGAATGTGTATTTTGTTGTGTCTATACTTGTATCGACACATATGTGTGCACATATGCCTGGGGAGTGTATTTAAATTTCCATGGAATTTGTGAATCTTATGTGTTTTCCTATGTATTCTGTGTACATTTTATCTAATACTGCAGGGCATCAGAACTCTTTTATTGCGAATTTGTACGCAAAATTCACTATTAGATCCAGATTATATTACATTACATACGATGGACACTTACACACTGAATGAACGATGATCTCATCTTTATGATATAGAAAGCACATTGTTTAACACGCCACATAATGCTTTAGAACAGAATTGTCTAATTATTGTCCTCAACATTACAGTATATAGACGCTACTATTACTCTAGGCCTGTTGGAGGAGGCCGGGAAAGGAGTAGATGTTTTCTGTCCCTCGGCCAGTTTTGTGGGGTGAAGGACAAGTTTCATGGGATCCATGGGGTTGCAATCACAAATTTGTGCAGTCTTCATCATAAAAAAAACCTATTGTTTAGAATTTCTTTTATTAGTTCAAATACGTTATCAAAACGCAACAGATCTAAACTACTGATTCCGGGAAGGAGTGTACAGTTTAAAGTTCATTATAAGTAACAGAGTGGCGTTCATACTATAATCTGACAGGCTAGAAATCAAGAGGGAAATACAACAACAACAACAACAACAACAACAACAACAACAACAACAACAAAAATAACCTGGCTTATTTCCATTGATAGTAGCGGGGAAAAAAAAATAAACGGAGGAAATGTAGATTTCTGGTCATTAACGTGAATTGTGAGATAAGATATCCCTTAAAACCTGAGCTTTATAGTTCTGGACATTGAAAGAAGAAGAAGTCGAAGGACTAGAGCTACTAATTATATTATTGATGACATAACCGCTTATGTGCCGTGGCTTTGCATGATTGGAGCCTAAACGCCCTCTATGGCTTTTAGCACTGCCTGTCTCTTATAGTCTTTAGACTGTAATTAATATAAATTAGGAAAAGACATAATATATATTACTATTATTGTGTACTTTAAAAAATGGGTAAAGGGTTATTTGTGTGTGGGGGAGGGGGTGGAGGATGGGGGTAGGTGTATGTATAAAATATGTTGCACTTCCTGGCTTTGCAAGGACGAAGCTAGTTTAGTTAGTCTTTAATACACACACACACACACACACACACACACACACACACACACACACACACACACACACACACACACACACACACATACACAATCAGTCTCTAATTGACCATTCCAATGGGGAGTAGCAATTGCACTGCAACTCAGTAGTGCCAAAATCAAATTGACTCCACGGCTCATAGAAGTAATTATCGAAAAACAGAATTATCTCCATTGAATTACCTCCAATGGGATCAGCTGACTTAGCCTGAGGCCAAATTTTTGCTGGGTCCATGAAAATGACACAAGCTGACCGGTCGTGTGTAGATCTCGGGTCAAAGACTTGCAGCTAACTACATCGGTAACCTATTAGTCTCGTCATTCTCTTTTCCTAATTGCAAGCATGTCAATGTGTAACTCAATAAAATCAATTTTTTTTTGGGTCCATGAAACGGACATAAGCTGACCGGTTATATGCAGATCTCGGGTCAAGGACCTGCAGCTAACTACATCAGTAACCTATTAGTCTTGCCATTCTCTTTTCCTAATTGCACGCATGTCAACGTGTAACTCAATAAAATCAAATGGGAAAATGTAATTAATTGATTCCAAGTACACCGAAGATGTCGCAGTATTTCGTTTTATCTGATGAAAAAGATAGTACAAGAGTCGCTGATGCATAATAGGCTGAGATTCGTTAAAATCGTAGGGTTTTTATCCGAGTGCATCTCTTTCAATTAACTTTTCCCATCAGGCATAGACGATGTGACCAGACTGCTATAATAACCAGCGACACAAGTTTGCTAATAGCTAGTCTAGTGACAGGGATGCGCTCTGTTGTACGGTACTTTTTTTCTGTTCGATGTCAAAGCCAAGAGATGCCTTATAATTGGCTTTACATTATTGAATAACTTCAGCAAATGGGTGATCCCTCGATCTGCTGCCATGAAATAACGCAGAGCCATTTTTTTCCTACAGTGTGTTTATTTTTGCTATTTATTGAGAAAAAAAAAAAAGAAAAAATTCGGGCTGTTGCTCTCGGGCTTAGACGGTGTGTACCGGAGACCATCGATATTATATACTATGTGAGTTCCATCATTATGTAGATCTAGTATCTTGTTAACCAACTGTACGTAATACCTTTATATGAAGACTAGACAGACTAACTGAAACCTTTAGGCAATAAACGTGACACTTCCTATCTAAAAAGACCCTGTGACGCCTTTGCTTGTTATGTTTTTTCCGGCACCCGATCCAGATGGTGGATTACCATTTCGAATGGCCATCAAATCACAGGGCATTACCCGCCATTAAGAATAAATATGAAATTAGATCAGAGAGAGCTATCTTCCACACAAGTTCTCTGGAAACCTCGGCGACTGCTGGCAGACAGACATCGCGAGTTATGTTTCCATAACCTACAAAACCACGAGTGATCAATTCACGTGACAAATGAGAACTTGAGCATTAACGTTGGGATCTCTTACCATCAGAGGAATTATATTTGAGAATTTGCGCATTAATGATGGAATCTCTTGCCATCGTAAGAGGTACATGTGAGAACTTGCTCATCAACGAAACGATGGGATCTCTTACCATAGGAAGAACTACATTAGTGCATCGATGCTGATTGCACTCGTGGTTGCGTTCAACATGTATATGTATGTAATTCTTATGATGGTAAGATATGCCGTCGTTAATGCGCAAACTCTCAGTTAACTCAGGATGTTGAACAATACTAACTGTGCATTCTACACCGATTCATCAACGTAATTCTCTCACCGTTAATGCGCAAAATTCTAGATGACTAGGGATTCTCTCATCCAGTGCTTGGTTTTAAGCTCAAGATAAGGGCTGGGATTAGGGCTAAGTGTAGGGAAGAAAAAGAAAAAAAATCTCAAGAACAGTCGCCGTACATTACCAATTCCAGATAACCTTTCATGATGAGTGCTTTCTCATTCCCAATCCTGCTTCTAATTCCAAACCCAGGCACTGAGTAGGGAAATCCCAGGATATTGTCAAGTGCGTCACATTATTTACAAGTAATTCGTTATGTCTTGTATTTTCATTTCCCATTAGGGTGATTTCCCATTCTACCAATGGGAGTGTCATGATTGAGGGCGAATTTACTGGGCATCTATGTCACTTGTCTAGTCACTAAAGCATCAGATCACCTAGTCTAAGCTTGGTGCAAAGCGTTAAGCTAAAGACTCTCTAGGATAGGGACTCGATAATTTTAAAAAGCCTCGGTCTATTATTAATTATCTGATGAAAAGGATATGACAAATCTTGTCATATCCTTTTCATCAGATAATTATTTGATTTATTAAATCGACTACCGATACTAACACAAACCAAGAGTGAGACTGCAGCGTTTTACGTGCCAGCAGGGACCGAAATGCACCGAGGGAACGTTTCCGTGACAAAATAAAAGTTGACAGCGGCAGAGTATCAGAAAGATTGGAATGTTTTTTTTTCTTTTTTTTTTGTGGTATTCCGTGCCGTGAGAAATATTTTGGCCGGACAACCGGACGGAAAGTTTTCGGTATGTTAAGCAGAATAAGCAGCGTGCTTGCCGCTAGTTTAAAACAGTCAGAGGAACAGAAGATTGCTTGTTTGTTTCCACATATCCAGCTAGTGGCCAATCGTGTTTAGTGGCCAGTGGTGGACGAAGAGCAAATGGAATAAAACAATAGAAGTTATTTATAGACTGCTTCATTTTGGGATTCATTCTTCCTTAAGATTTTGAACTGCATGGTGAACCACAGAGATAAGAAAGACAAGCTGACTATATAAGAAGGTATTTTAGTATCTAAAATTAGGATATAAAAATCTTGCAGTCTCAGATCAGTCAAACTGACAAACAGAAAGGGAAGAGTACTCTAGAAATGTTTGTTTCGTTTAAAAAAAAAAAACGGACTCCAGCTAGAATAACCGCAAGGTGTATTTTGGCTATCCAGTTAGTATATTTCCATTGAATAATATTTGAGAGAGAAGAGAAATATCGAGGGACTTTCTCACTTAGTGGTTGGTCTAGAGCTAGATTGCGTAAACTACAGTGAACATTATTAATGTTTTATGAGTTTCTCGTGGTTTCTGCCGCGCGTTAAAAAAGGTAAGGGTTATGCATACGGCCACAGGTCAAGAAACAAAGCAGACACAGTGACATATGAAATTATTATATTTTGACAATTTACTCCTACGTATGGCCATGCCAGAGTGTTCTTCATTTATCCTGAAATATGTTTCTGTCTACTACTACAACGAGACAGGATCAACTAAAAGAAAGCTGCCTACGTACGTCCACTTTTAAATCCATAGAAACATTATAACAATAAGGTATATTTGGAAATACATAAACTATTATGTCCACATTCTGTAACTAGTGCCTTCGGAGTAAACACTCATCAAAATATCATAAATTGTAGCGGGCATCAATAAAGAGGACAAAGTAAGTTCATTTTTTTTTTTTTTTGAAAATATCGCTCTAAATCATGTCTCATTTTTATCAAAGTTTGGAACGGTGTGTAAACACACAAATGCCAGTGTTGTTACATGACGGAATTCCTCAATTACCGTACGTCAAAAGAAGAATTATTTTTTCCAGAAATACTCGTTCTTGAGTAATACAAGAAATAATAATGACATAATATTTGAAAGGTTGTATCCATTTGTGGTAGAGCGTGACAACATAGTATGTTTTATGTAATCACTTGTCAGCCAACGATCAGCATTTCGTTGTATTTGCTTAAGGCACGGGATTAAAAACCACCAAACACTTGATGACGACCGACATGTGCTCAACTTTTTGTTTTGTCAGGCTCACAAGTTTATTCCTAATGTAACAATGTTACAAAATATAAGCATATTGTTACCAGTGGACAGTACATAAGCAGACAAATGGACGGATAACCAAACAAATGGACACACAATTAAAGAAAAACAAAGAAACAAGAAAAAAGACAATACTAAAAATATACAGACACTTTGGACAAACGGCTAAACATATCATCATCCTAACAACAGGAGACATATTTAAGCATCAAAAATACCTCGTTCCTGATTAAGACAATGACATAAATGTATGTTTCAAATCAACCTGTGACTCAAACTGTACCCGTTAACACAGGCTTGGAATTTATGTAGTATTGGTATGTAGTTTGCCTACTTACCTTACTGACCAGTTTTATACAGATGTTACCACGCATGGGTGTTAATGTGTGTACGTTTCTAAGTGGATGAAGGCGGAATTCTCGAACTCTTTTTGTGTGTGTGTGTGTGTGTGTGTGTGTGCGTGTGTGTGTGTGTGTGTGTGTGTGTGTGNGTGTGTGTGTGTGTGTGTGTGTGTGTGTGTGTGTGTGTGTGTGTGTAAGAGAGAGAGAGAGAGAGAGAGAGAGGAAGAGAGAGAGCGATGTTGCTGACTATAAAGATGTCAACTGTACCAGGCACAAAAATATGCAGTTTTATGAAGTCTCGTTCTTATAAAATCAGAAAGGGGGAAAAGGGTTAGAATTTAAATTCAAAAGCTTAGATAGATGCAACATACTTCTGTAGGCTCAGAATAAGAAAAGTTTTTTTTTCCACTCAAAAATAATAATGTAAACGTTTTTGTTAAAAAAGGAAAGTTTTCCTGTTTACTGTGTGAAAGGAAGTAAGGAGTGAGCAGACGCAAACAGATGCTCACACAAGGTAGGATAAAGGGGNATGCTCACACAACGTAGGATAAGGGGGAAGTGCACAAGAAGACAAATGCATTTGTCTTCTTGTGCACTTCCCCCTTTATCCTACCTTGTGTGAGCATCTGTTTGCGTCTGCTCACTCCTTACTTCTGTTACTAAGTGCTCCGTTTCCACCTTGTACTACACCTGTGTGAAAGGCTTAAAATTTTTTAGATAGAATCTTTTGCTGCCCTAGTTATATATTATCTACTAATGTTCCAGCAACTGATAAAATCAATTATCCGTATTCCATTTTAGCACAATATATTTTATGTATGTAGAAACGTCAGTGAGTGAGGGATTTTGCAATAACTCTTAACTAGACATCATAAGCGCGGAAATAATCTGGCCTGTTATCGTTTTTTTTTAGGTATACTAGAGTGGAAAGCAATATGTGTACTGAAGAAAAGGCGGTCACTCCACAGTAAGGATAGGATTGTCTATTTTATGCGCGATTTGTGAAACTGCGTGTTTTGTGTAAAACGCAGCAATTTGCGTTGTACGTGAAAAAAACTAGACATTTTGCAGAATCTGTGTATTAGGAAAAGCTGCTGCATATTTCATGAAAATTTGCGAATTTGAAGTGTAGTTTTTCATACAGCAGGATGATCTAAGGTGACTTAAAGGAACAGTGCTCAATACGGTTGCAATAAGACGGTCGTTTCCAGTTGACAGACCTTAGGACATTAACACATAATAATGCAAATAGAAAATAACAGTACTAGTATAGTGATATGTATTTAATGAACGTGCAACACTGTTAGTTTGTTTTTTTTTCCCTTTAAACGGTGATGGCGATAGTGATTTGGTTTCCATATTTGTTGCCAAATTTATTGATGCAGTTTTCTTGAAAAGCCAAGCTCACATGTGTATTTTTTAAGAAAAGATGACAGCAGATATACCTTGGACACGAATTTTGGAAAATGTCTGGGTTTTTCACCTGTAACGCAATTTGCTGCGTTTTTCGTGACAATAGCAGTTTTACAAATCGCGTATAACATCTCTAAAAAAGATATAAAGTAAAAGGACCGATTGTCTCTGCTCCTCCAGTATTGCTGAGTTCCAACTTTCAAGTTCTATACAGGTTTCAGCACTGACAATCTTCATGACGACGTGAAGGCACCGTATCAAATCCTTTAAGACTTTAGGAAATCTAGAGGGCTCATTTCAATTCTCCTGCTGGGTGATGATGTCAGATTCTGTTCTCGATAAATATTGATTNCTCACTCCTTACTTCTGTTACTAAGTGCTCCGTTTCCACCTTGTACTACACCTGGCTTAAAATTTTAGATAGAATCTTTTGCTGCCCTAGCTATATATTATCTACTAATGTTCCATCAACTGATAAAATCAATTATCCGTATTCCATTTTAGTACAATATATTTTATCTATTTAGAAACGTCAGGTGAGTGAGGGATTTTGCAATAACTCTAACTAGTCTAGACATCATAAGCGCGGAAATAATCTGGTCTGTTATCGTTTTTAGGCATACTAGAGTGGAAAGCAATATGTGTACTGAAGAAAGGCGATCACTCCACAGTAAGGATAGGATGGTCTATGTTATGCGCGATTTGTGAAACTGCGTGTTTTGTGTAAAACGCAGCAATTTGCGTTGTACGTGAAAAAAAACTAGACATTTTGCAGAATCTGTGTATTAGGAAAAGCTGCTGCATATTTCGTGAAAATTGCGAATTGTCAGACCTTAGGACATTAACACATAATAATGCAAATAGAAAATAACAGTACTAGTATAGTGATACGTATGTAATGAACTTGCAACACTGTTGTGTTTTTTTTCTCTTTAAACGGTGATGGCGATAGTGATTTGGTTTCCATATTTGTTGCCAAATTTATTGATGCAGTTTTCTTGAAAAGCCAAGCTCACATGTGTATTTTTTAAGAAAAGATGACAGCAGATATACCTTGGACACGAATTTTGGAAAATGTCTGGGTTTTTCACCTGTAACGCAATTTGCTGCGTTTTTCGTGACAATAGCAGTTTTACAAATCGCGTATAACATCTCTAAAAAAGATATAAAGTAAAAGGACCGATTGTCTCTGCTCCTCCAGTATTGCTGAGTTCCAACTTTCAAGTTCTATACAGGTTTCAGCACTGACAATCTTCATGACGACGTGAAGGCACCGTATCAAATCCTTTAAGACTTTAGGAAATCTAGAGGGCTCATTTCAATTCTCCTGCTGGGTGATGATGTCAGATTCTGTTCTCGATAAATATTGATTTCAATATGTTCTTCTTGTGGGATTTCTTTGCCTTCGAGCGCGCTACGATTGCATGTCGATGTATTCTGACAGAAGAATTAATGCGTAGATCTACCAGAGTGACATCAGTTATACGCCCATGGGAATCCGTTAATCTGATTCCCACAAGAAAAAAAAGAAGTCAAATGATATAAATACAGTTTAATCTGGTCTGCAACCACCTTCATACTGTGACCACTTTCTGGGTTTCTGGGATGTCTGTATGGCTTATCTATTATATAACTGGCAACTTGCAAGCACATGTGTCATTTTCTCGGACAAACTAACACAGCAACAGATTTGACATTTGGCGTGGGAGTACAAAAAGATGCATTGGTCATCATGGCGGCCTTCGATATTGGCTTTTTGGAATCGCTGGATCGATATATATTTTACAAAAATTTCTCGTCCTTCTACGGCTTTTGGTAATCCAGATACGGAAACGAAACAAAATTTCACTAGCGCATGAGGTCATCAAAATTTGCATTCGCGGAGGTAATCATGGTTTAACAAGTTTAACAAGTTTATTTATGAAAAACCCAGACCACATCTGTGGTACATAGGCGATCAATTCATAATACATTATACAATGGCAACGGAGCAACGCACAGACACAAATATGAAATAGTCTAAGGTAATTAAAACGTTTGATCACACATACCATATTATACAACTATACAATATCTATTCTCATACATTGTAAATACTCTTTTGACACATACCTACTGGAACTTCCGGAAAACAATTTCAATATATCTTGCAAGGTTCATCAGTAATTTCGTATTTTCACATGCGAAAAGTTCTTCAGTTTTATAAACACTAGGGTGCACACAAAATCTTATTTTTAATAGGCTGCGTCTTTCGTTCTGAAAAAGATTACATTCGTATAATTCGTGGAATTCATCCCCTAGGCGGTTACAGAAGGAGCATTTCTTTCCATTATTTCAGTTCCTTCCCACCTCCCGGTTTCAATTGGCAATTATTTATGGTTGCTTGTTCTAAATTTTACTATAGGTCGCATATAACGGTATGGTATTAAATCTAAATAGTCTTCAAATTGCAGGTCCTGTTTTAAACATCTATAGAATCTACCCTTACTGAAACCTCTCTGTCTTCTCTCCAAAATTTATCACCTGGTCTTTCAGTCGTCTCTCTATTTCTAAAATAGCCTTTCTACTGTCGAGAGCATGTCCTTGGCTTAACCAGATTTCGCTCAAGCCCAGGTTGTTCAGTGTCTCTTCCACCTTTGTCAGCCATGCCGACTTAAAGAAGTTATTAGTATGATAATAATATATGACATCATACATACATTTAGATAGTTTCGTATTTCTACCTGTAACTAACTTTAGCCAGTAGGCAATCACCTTTTTATCAATATCAAACCTTAGAGGTGAGCAACCTGTTTCACCTAGCACAAAAGAATTAGTTGTACTTGTTTTTACACCGAGAGTCTTTTTCAGAAAGTTCAGTTGCACTCGTTCTATAATAGTAATATTATCATGTCCCCAAGTCTCACATCCATATAAAAGTATGGGTTTCACTAGGGAGTTAAATAGGTGTATCTGACAGCTCACAGATAGATCTAATGACCTACTCTTTGATAAAACATCGTACATCGCCCTCATCCCCTTTTCCACATTGCATTTTCTGGCCTTGGCAATTTTTTTGTTTCTACTAAAGTTTATTCCAAGATATTTGTATGCTGGCACTAACTCTTTCGGTCACCTCCTAGATAGAATTCAGCGTTACGTCTCTTCCTACCAAATATCATACTTTTAGTTTTGTCTGTATTTATGTGTAATTTCTATTCCTGGCAATAGTCAGCATAGGCCGCTAGTGCGTGTCAGTAAGCAATGTTGTATCGTCAGCATACAGAAGTGCTAACAGTTCAAGAAATACATCTATATTTTGGTAATCCCTATCTCCTACTCCTTTAACATTATTTCCACAGAGAAATGTTCCCAGATCGTTTAGAAACAGGTAAAAAATCAGACAAGAGAGATTCTCGCCTTGTCTAATTCCGATGTTGCATGGGAATGCCCCTGAACGTTCTGTAGCATTCAACTTTATGTAAGATTTGATCTGTTTATACATGGCGTAAACAATTTTTAAAAAATTCCCGTTAATCCCATTTTCTACTAACTTTTGTAATAGTCCCTCTCTCCAGACCGAGTCATAGGCCCTAGCCAGGTCTATAAACGCACAATAGATCGATTTATTTTTTATTGTTGCATAATATTCTAATAGAGCTGTTAACACATACACGTGATCTGTTGTGGAATAACCCGATCGGAAGCCCGCCTGGTTTTCATGGAATTGTCCTGTATTGTTGAGGTACTTAGATAATCGAGTATTCAGAACAGACGTGAATAGTTTACTCACACAGCTTAATAACGTAATAGGCCTGTAGTTTTCTGGATTTTCAGTATCGCCTTTCTTTTTGTATATTGGTACTATGGCTCCAACTGCCCATGCTTCGGGGTATAGTCCGTATTCGAAAATTTGGTTTAAAAAGTTTTGTGTAAACTGGCATGAGTATATCAAGGAAAGATTTAATATATTCATTTTTTATTTGATCAGGACCAACGGCTTTACGGTTACTGAGGTTTTTGGCTGCCACATCCTCTCGCAGTTGCTCTGTTGGCTGGTCTGAATGCATCTTGTTCAGTGTCACATCGCCATCGTCCATAGTGTCTGCTACAGTTTTCTGTCCCTGTGGTTGTTCATTTCCATTACTAGGCAACTTGCCACTGGAGACAGGAAGGCCTGGGAAATCTGTCACAGACACCACATGATGTACATAATGAGGCCTTTGGTCGGTTGTCTGTCTGCTGCAGCTGCTGTGGGCGAGACACTTCACCGTCGCTCTGGTCGCTTCGTTGATAGTGGGAAGGGGGATACTTTCGCTGAAACGTGGGGTCTCTTTGTATGCGTCCATCGTCTCCAACATGAAATCTTTCGTTATCAACGATGAGTTTATCCCTGGTCAAGGTAACCTTCTTCGCCGCTTGTCGTTGCTGCTTCATGAGGGGGATCAGCACCTTTCTCTTGGCGTTCATGCTTTGTGGCAACTGTTCGTTGCTCTTAGCTTAGGTCCAAGACTACGGATACTTTCCTTGTCTTTATAATACGTGAACTTCGCCACAATTACTCTGCTTTGGTCTCGTCGTCTGGTCCCCATACGGTGGACACGGTCAAACTGCGGTGCAGGGTAACATCTAGCCTTGTCTTAAGGAACTCGGCCAACACAGCTTCAGTATTCTCATCCTGCTTTTCTTCGATCCCCGCAAAAACCAGATTCTGCCTCATGGATCTCCATTCGATATCTTCCAGCCTGTCCGCAACGTCCTTTCTCCCATTCCAAAGCTCCCCGACTTGTCGATCTATGCCTTTTATGTCCACTCGCTGCTTGTCCAGGTCTTTCCTGCAGTCCTCAAAGGCATCGCTCAAGAACTGGGTTCCTCTCTCAACTTCTTGGATATTTATCTCTATCTTTCCCAGTCTCTCATGCATGTACTCTGCTCTCTCCTGGATGCGTTTCAGGGGTTCCATTTTCCTCTCGATTACCTCCTCCATCTGCGCAGAGTGCCCCTTCACATCCTCCATTGCCCTCATCATGGTCAACGCCCATGCAAGCGGTGCGTTCCGGTGAGCTTCACCAACATTCAGATCATAGGTGTAGGCGTCAGTGGGGGTCGGGTAACCGGCTGCCTGTGCAGAAGTGACTGGATGGTAATTTAAGTTCGGGGGTGTTTGAGTCACCAGAGTGAGTGAATGGGGCTGGGGTGTGGTTCGTCGGTGCGAGGCATCGTCCTACGGGACACCACTCATTGAAGAAGATAGACATCTATAGACAGGTGTCTATTTGGGGTGTACATGGGGCCGTTAACTTCAGTCTGTCGTGTTGCCATTGGTCCCTGTAGAGGAGGATCACATCACTGTACCGGCGTAGTTGGTGTGATATAGTCCCCTTCTAAGTCGACGCCCTTGCGATCGTCTTGACATTTTCTTTTTTCCGTTAGTGTTGTTCTCATATTGTTACTGCAGTTATTATTGTTCGATGGTGTGTTCGACAGGTTGCGTAAGTAGTTTCGCCTTCCTTCTCGTGCAATGTCAGTCCCTCAGTATTGTGACTATGGTAGCTGAAGGGGAGGGCAACTGACGTACCTCAACATTGCGGGCGGGGCGGGTAATGGTTGGGGCGAAAAACGACCCCTATAGNGCGGGTTGGAGAAAGGAAGAGAAGGTGGAGGGTCACACACAATAAAAATCTGTTCAGTAAACGTTTGGTATCCCTCCTTCCCCCACCCCCGCCCCCTTCTTTTCCGGGCAGAGCCTGGACGCCTCAACTAGTCTAGGTCTATATATAATAAAGTAACCTCCATAACACGATGAGCTGTTTTATACGACAGCGACCGCTGTTTTTTCATATTCCAAGCAGTATAAAACATCAGTAAAATCTCCCTATAAAGCGACTCACCATTTGGCTATTAATCTGCAGCTTGAAAGACCTAAAAAGTGTTTAGCCGCCGGCTATGAGATTAAAAATCGTTATATTTTTTCCAGGCTAATATGTTATATGGCTTGTCTTTTTTTTTTTCACATGTCATAAAGCAAGCCGAAGCCAGCCTTTACACTCTACTTATAGGAGACTAGATGGATAACGATTTTCTTGGCATCTTAATTGAACAAACAAACAAAAAAAAATGACCATACCCTATAATAAAAGAACCAATTATTGTTTCCAGCCACTAGTGGTAGGCAGTATCAGGTCTGAGTATCAATACTCTCGATACGTAGGAATTTCGATTCAGTATCAGAAATATCGGAATTATGAAAAATACTGGAAATATCGAAATTATCTAAATTAAACTCGATCCTCTGCCGAACCTCAATAAGACACTAGCTTCTCATTGAAAAGCTAAGCAGTACAAATATATATCGAAAAAAATTCGAAATCAAATTCAATCCTATTCTGATCATTGGTCCCAAACTTTTCACCTATCTATCCAGTGCAAAGCTTGTCGCGAAAGTCTTGAGGAATCGGAAACATCGGAAAAAATGGATATTATTGAAATGCCTACCAGGTTCAAAGTATCAGAATCGAAATAGAATTGAGACTTTCGATACTTAGAGATTTGACGGCTGAGGTATCGGCTTACCACTTCGGTGACAACTTTCATAATTCACGTATTGATATGATTGCCTTCTTCTACGACATGAGTTCGGCTCTACTTAAGAACAATCTGGCCCATGACATATGAGATTAATCAGTTGTCGGGATGAGAAGAAGAAATTTATTGCTCTGTTAATTTTTTTGTCGAAGCATGAAATGAGACTCGTTACCCACTGACCTACTTAGTCCCATGACCTGGTATAATCACAAGAGCTTTTCCTTCCTTATACAACTTAGCGGTGGAAATCTCTAAGATACAAGAGATCTAATAGGATGAGTAAGGACAACGTCCCATTTTTGTATACATGAGATGCAAAGAACCTTTCTTAACTAGTCAATTCCAAAGCAAAATGTTAATGTTAATAGTTGTGTGACTGCGCCATTAAATCTCTCTTCCGGAAATAAAAAGATGCATCGGCCAATATAGTCACAATAAAAACAGATCATATCAGCCAGGCATATTTCACTGACAATGAAAAAGTAGAAAGAGGAAGTAATGGTTGCTGAAGTTATAGCTTTCATTGCCCTGATGATCATGCATGCGCACTAAACAAAGTGGTCTAAAGAACCTGAATTCTTGCAAGCGCTTTATTCATGTATCCCCTTTGGCAACCTTGCCACAAAATGGAGAAACATTTGTATAAAAATCTTGAACAGGCAAAGGCCCTTAATGGCACTTTCTACGTAATGGCAATATTTTTAAGATTCCACGCAGGGGTGTTGTTGCACTGAGGTGCGTTTACTGTGGTTAGAGGTAATCAAACCTCCATGTAAAAAGTATACATTTGAGCACAGAGAGAAGACTCTGTTTATATTAATATTAAAGTGTATTTATCATCCAAATCTGTCTGAATACTAAAATGACCGAATAATGGTGAACCTGTATTCGCAAAATCCATACTTAATAATGAAGTGTACTTATTATTAAGAGACATGTACTTAATATCGAGGGTCAAATGTTTTCACATGACGATTCTCTGTATCTGTTCTCCTCTGAAGTCGTTGGGAAATGACTTCCTTTTTGTCGTCTCATGCAGTATTCACAAACTGGTCTATGTGCAAAACAGATTTAATGTGCCTCTGGTCAGCGTGATTCCTTGCGGTCTGTCAATAATTGATTGGCAGTATGACATCGCTCAGCAGCTGATATAATCATTGCACCGATCAGGAGTACACAGAATTCTCCGCGTGAGTACTCATAATGACGGTTCAGACCACAGGAGAGCGCAGATGATTTTTATGTCTTTTCTCCATCTCGCTCTCACCCTTCATTAAGTCCCTTGCTCTCCTCTAGTGCCCGCAGGCACATACTACGTCAGAGGTAAAGCGACTCGACGCGCCCTCGGCTGGCTGCCCACCGCAGCGCATGAAGATACGAGGTGGTGGTATTATGGTCGTATGCTAACTACAGTCGCGCGTGTGTCTAACTGTTCTCTTGTCGGAATCATATAGAGACGGTGAGTAAATTAGATAGAAAAGCATTTTTTGACAACTCTTGATATCTTTTAGATACTCGTTATTTTCGTTTAATTTTCCTTTTCCATCATTCCTTGTCTATTACTCAACTTAGTAGTGGAAGATTGATATGTTTTTAAAACTTTTCATGACTTCTTTATAGTTTATGTTTATTTCCTCTGTGATTGTCAGTCGTTTTTTGTTTATCTTTTTTTTTCAATCCTTGCACTCTTTTCCATGCCTTTCTTTTTATTTTAATTTTTTTTTCTTTTTTTCTTTGTTTTTTGCATTGCTTAGTTCATTCTTCTGTCTCTTTTGTCTCCCTTCTGAATTTTCTTTCTTTCTTTCTTTCTTTCTTTCTTTCTTTCTTTCTTTCTTTCTTTCTTCCTTTCTTTCTTCTTTCTTTCTTTCTCTTTTTCTGCTCTTGCTTTAACCCTTATTTATTTTTGCATCTTAAATTTGAAATCCTTTCCACACTTGACTCTTTATGTGCATAAAAGAAACATTCAGATATTCCCTCTTTCCACCGTGACGTTAAAACCTGTTAAGAAAAACTCACGATATGTGTGATTCAAGAAAACAAAATAGACACGGAAACCAAAAACAGGATTGTAAAATTAAAACTCTCTGCTTCAAGAAAAATTCAGCATCATTACCATGACAACTAAACATTTTATATTCCACCTTAAGCGTGGAAATTAGAGTCAAAGTGGTTTGTGGGTATGCGATTAAGCTATACCTCATGTAGATATAATGGGTGTAATAGGTGTAATACAAGGTTGAAACGGAGCACTAAGTAATAGAAATCAAGTAGGATAAAGTGGAAAGTGCTCAAGAAGACAAATGCAGAGATAAAATATACCTCATGATTATGTCTGGGATAACGTATTAGCCACGATGACTTTATGTCAAGCCGCAGAGTATATTGGTAACTCAAGACATGATGAACGGATTAAGTGCTGTGTACGCCTATTCAATTTAGATGTGCTATATTGTCACGTTCAATCCACACAAGTTTAACTATTTAAGTTTATTCATCACAAGCCCAGACCACAATAGTGATACATAGGCGGGTGATACATTTAACGGGACATATATAAGACATATTATAAATAACCATGACATGTTACATTTTACGCAGTACAGTCTATACAGAACATTCACTTACACAAGTCTCCATTCATTCCCAGCAGTTATTAACACTTCTATTCATAATAGTATATTTATTCCCTACTGAACTTTGTGTAACACGCTTTCTATGAATTTTGCTAACTTAACTGGGATATTTTTGTTCTTGCATTAAAAAAAATCTTTAGCTTTATCCATGTTATTATTAGGGCGTGTATAAAATCCTCTGTTCATAAATCTACCTCTTGCAGATGTTAATAACTTATGCTCAAATAGGACATGAAATTCGTCTCCTAAACTATCATAAACATGACATTTTCTATTCTCTAGTTGTAACCCTTCCCACCTTCCCGTTTCTAGTGGTAATTTGTAATTGCATGTTCGAAAATTGGCAGCATAAGTTGTGTGTGTGTGTGTGTGTGTGTGTGTGTGTGTGTGTGTGTGTGTGTGTGTGTGTGTGTGTGTGTGTGTGTGTGATTGAATTGTTTATATTACTATAATCTTCCATTTATCGTCTTTTTTCCTGTAAACACAAATATGTGGAATTTTGACTCCTTATCATAATTCCAATTTTACAAGTTAGTCCGTATCTGCTGCAGTGTTTTGCTATGTGTAACAGGTTGAGAGCGCTGACTTTTTCAAAACCTCAAGAGATGACTTAGGCGAATGTGGAATTAACACGACGATATATTCAATAACTTTCCGAGTGAAAATCAGAAAAGCGTAACAGAACAGTGAGATTTGGAGCGACAAGTGTAAAATAGAAAAGCGTGACAGACTAGTGAGATTTGGAGTGACAGAGTGAAAAATAGAAAAGCGTGACAGAACAGTGAGATTTGGAGCGACAGAGTGAAAAATAGAAAAGCGTGACAGAACAGTGAGATTTGGAGTGACAGAGTGAAAAATAGAAAATCGTGACAGAACAGTGAGATTTGGAGCGACAGGGTGAAAAATAGAAAAGCGTGACAGAACAGTGAGATTT
>JAWQUT010000098.1:723305-741623 GCA_033807755.1 Ellobium chinense
GTGTGTGTGTGTGTGTGTGTGTGTGTGTGTGTGTGTGTGTGTGTGTGTGTGTGTGTGTGTGTGTGTGTGTGTGTGTGTGTGTGTGTGTGTGTGAGATTGAATTGTTTATATTACTATAATCTTCCATTTATCGTCTTTTTTCCTGTAAAAACAAATATGTAGAATTTTGACTCCTTATCATAATTCCAATTTTACAAGCTAATCCGTATCTGCTGCATTGTTTTGCTATGTGTAACAGGTTGAGAGCGCTGACTTTTTTAAAACCTCAAGAGATGACTTAGGCGAATGTGGACTTAACACGACGATATATTCAATAACTTTCCAAGTGAAAATCAGAAAAGCGTAACAGAACAGTGAGATTTGGAGCGACAGGGTGAAAAATAGAAAAGCGTGACAGAACAGTGAGATTTGGAGTGACAGGGTGAAAAATAGAAAAGCGTGACAGAACAGTGAGATTTGGAGTGACAGAGTGAAAAATAGAAAAGCGTGACAGAACAGTGAGATTTGGAGTGACAGAGTGAAAAATAGAAAAGCGTGACAGAACAGTGAGATTTGGAGTGACAGAGTGAAAAATAGAAAAGCGTGACAGAACAGTGAGATTTGGAGTGACAGAGTGAAAAATAGAAAAGCGTGACAGAACAGTGAGATTTGGAGTGACAGAGTGAAAAATAGAAAAGCGTGACAGAACAGTGAGATTTGGAGTGACAGAGTGAAAAATAGAAAAGCGTGACAGAACAGTGAGATTTGGAGTGACAGAGTGAAAAATAGAAAAGCGTGACAGAACAGTGAGATTTGGAGTGACAGAGTGAAAAATAGAAAAGCGTGACAGAACAGTGAGATTTGGAGTGACAGAGTGAAAAATAGAAAAGCGTGACAGAACAGTGAGATTTGGAGTGACAGAGTGAAAAATAGAAAAGCGTGACAGAACAGTGAGATTTGGAGTGACAGAGTGAAAAATAGAAAAGCGTGACAGAACAGTGAGATTTGGAGTGACAGAGTGAAAAAAAGAAAAGCGTGACAGAACAGTGAGATTTGGAGTGACAGAGTGAAAAATAGAAAAGCGTGACAGAACAGTGAGATTTGGAGTTACAAAGTAAAAAATAGAAAAGCGTGACAGAACAGTGAGATTTGGAGCGACAGAGTGAAAAACAGAAAAGCGTGACAGAACAGTGAGATTTGGAGTGACAGAGTGAAAAATAGAAAAGCGTGACAGAACAGTGAGATTTGGAGTGACAGAGTGTAAAAAGCATGACAGACCAGTGAGATCTGGAGTGACAAAGTAAGAGTGCATGACTTTTTAAAATTGTTTTGTAATTTGAATTTTACCCTTTTCTACGTGTTCTGTAAATACGTTGGAATTGGCCACAGCGCCTATAATAAACATTGAATTGAATTAAATTGAATATAAAGCCGGGGCTCTATCAAGTTGCAACGGGGCTGAGATTAAGGACAGGATTTGAAGTTTGAAGCGAGACGAGGGTCCCTAGATATTGTTCAAAGAACTCTGCCATGGTTGCTTTATCTCCCTAACTAAACCCAGCCCCATGCGCTAAACCAGGTATATCTTAAGAGATTCCCAAAATTATACTAAATGGAAATCTGGTATGTGGCCTTGTGAAACGAAAGAAATAATGATATGCCTAATGCGCGATGCCTTATTAATAAAAGTCGAGCTCGGATACAACGGGATCATCGGGATCAAAAGATTTCCGCTGTTCTAGCCGAGATGTTGTTACAAGCGAGTTCCGTTGTTAACACATAACTAAAGGTAGAGATAGCATTGTTAAGAAAAAAAAATGTCATTCTTATTACCTCCCTTGGAAAGCTGTTTTAAGAAATAGATACGGGGGTTTAATGTTATATTAACAAGCAATGTTTCTTTGAGTTCAAGGCCGTTGTAAACGAGATCACATGTATAATCTTGTTTCTATTATCTGATTCAGTTTCACAACTTTTTTGGATTTATTTCCATGGGAACACACACACACACACACACACACACACACACACACACACACACACACACACACAAACTATGTAACCAACTTCTGATTTTCTCTGTCCTCGCCGTTTGAAAGCATTTAAGAGGTCACGTTAAATAAAGGGCATTTGACAAGATTGTTTACATTATTCAATGAAAGAATCTTTTGTTTTGTTTGAAGTAATGAGATGTAGCTGAAAAAAAAAATCAAGATTTGCGAAATAGCGTATACTTAGAAATATTAATCTTATTAACTATTTTAGGCTGAAACTGAACGAAAATTAATCTATTATGTATGAAGGTAAACAAGACAATGTGCCACTAAGGACAATAAATTTATATCTTATCTTAATCCTATCTTATCTTAGTAGTAAAACTGGACGTTTAGGCATTAATTTTAGATTTACTTGGTAAAAAACTCAATATTGCTGTACTAATTTGTGTGTTTACTAAGGCCCTACGTTTGCGCCACTCTGTAGAATCCGAACTTACCTATAGATAAGAGTAAGAGGCAGGGAAAACGCAGGGGGNGGGGGGGGGGGGGGTGTCACCTGTTTCTCTCATCTACCTCATCACGATCTTATTATCACCCACATCCTTTTTCTCATCATCAATATAATAAGATCTTGGTCCTACCTCGACCTCTTTTACGTCAGCTTCTCCATCTGATCATGGAATAAATAGCTTGGCCAAATGGTCGCGGCGTTGGGCTCACGACCTGAGGGTCATGGGTTCGATTCCCCCTATGATCTTGTTGTATGTAAATGCCTTGGTAAAGCATATAGAATTTCATTTTCATTTTACGCAGTCCATCCTTCGATAAAATGGGCACCTAATTTTAGGTAGTAAACGTTATTGTCAGAATGCTATGATCAGAGTTTGTAAATGGCAGCGTCACTGTATGCTTCCCAGGAAGGTGAGAAAGTATTAGAATGATCTGGCTTGCAGGGGTAGTAATAGTGTAAAATGGCGTGGAGGACATACACCTGAAAACAAGACCCGTTCTTTTTCTTCTTATTGTTATTATCATCATCATTATCATCACCTTCATCATCATTATTATCTTTATGCTAACCATCATCACCATAACATCATCATCATCATCCTCGTCGTCATCAGCTACACCACTCCATCACTAGATCTATCTCCGATAGAGAAAAAAACCATATCAAGCGTGATGCGAATATTGCCTGATCAGAGGGCCCTGGTTAGACTTGAGGCTTTTTGTGATAACGGATCAAAATAAGTTCCTACCAGCTAAACTAATCAGATAATTGGATACAAAATTGGTGGCCATTGGGTTCAAAAGTTCATAAGGCGATGATTTATCACGGCCATCATTTCCTCCGTGCTGAATGTTAACACATGGACGGAAAATGACCGCAGAGTCATCTCCTAACCTGTTGATTTGACGCCAGAAAGCGTTGATGCCAATGAGAAATATCACGCAGGAAAAGGGACCTTAGATAGTTGGAATGCTAGAATTTTACATTTATATGTAGACTATATTATTATAGTATTGTTTATATAGTAATGTTTCATATCATTGTGTTGCATTGCTCTGACAGTTGAGAGCTTGCGCATTAACATTGGGATCTCTTACTATCGTAAGAATTAGTAGTTAGTACATGTTGAACATTATTAAGGATGTATTCAGCACTTATATAATTCTTACCATCTAACTCTTACTTTTGTGAGAATTACGTTGACTCTGCATGTTGAACTGCTACTAGGGCTGAAAACGAAACTAAAAGGAAAACGAAAAAAACCTTTTTTTTAAGCTTTTGTTCAAAACGAAACGAAACTAAAACGATTTTGAGCAAAAAACTAAAACGAAAACGAAAACGATAATAACTTCAAAACTAAAACGAAAACGAAAACGATAATAACATCAAAACTAAAACGAAACTAAAACGAAATATCAACCGCAACTTAAAACAAAAAATAAAACTAAAACGAAATATCATTCGCGACTTAAAACGAAAACTAAAACTAAAACGAAAATATCAAAATTCGTTTTTCAAAAACGAATAACTTTTGTGGGACTTAGCTAATGTGAGAGATCTGAATTGTTTTGCAGAACTATTCTAAAGGTTATTTCGTTTTCGGTTTTATAACTATTGTGGGACTCACAACTGTTGTGAACGACCAGAATCGTTTTTCAAAGCTATTTTGAAATGTATTTTCGTTTTTCAAAACTATTATGAGACTGCTTGGGGCGACACGGTTTGCGACGCAATGATCAGGCAAGACGAGACAACTGGGCTGGCTGGGACAAAACGGCGACTGTACTACGTGGAGTCACCTTTCGTTCACTTGGCAATGCCTTCTTAAACCAAACGAGCGTGTCAGCTGATAAGAGATACAAAATGAGATAGTGCCTGTTATTGAAATTCGTTGATACTGCCTGTATTAGCCTAGGCCTAGAGGCGCGGAGGCTGAGGTGTTTTTGTGTGTGTGTGTGTGTGTGTTTGTGTTAACAGTTCCTTCATCCATCGATCCATGTTGATTTCGGTTAGGTTGAAGAAAGAGTGTCTTCCAACTCCATGGTCAATAACTGCACGGGTAACTGTTACATTATTAGACAATGTTACGTCATCGTGATCATTATTATCTTTCACTGATGACACGAATAATTACTGTCAGCAAAATGAATACATGTTAAAATTAATTTTGTGAGTCAGTTTGCCTGCCTGCTTGTCTCCCTGCGTGCCTGCCTGCCTGCCTGCCTGCCTGCCTGCCTGCCTGTCTGTCTGTCTGTCTGTCTGTCTGTCTGTCTGTCTGTCTGTCTGTCTGTCTGTCTGTCGTAAAATAATCAACATCATCGAAGTGAAAGTCTATGCCAAAAACTATTATTCACAAAAACATAAAATGCCAGAAAGTAATACACTTAATCACAATGACGATTGAATCTGCTGCCAGTTAAGGCTGAATTTCTCTGATCAGACTCTTATTAGGCCCTATAGCACTTGTGCTTTCAATAGAAATCCCTTGGATTCCTCATCTATTTATAATGCCACTTATTGTAACACTGTTGTATAAGATCTTCGCATTTTGTTGTATAGGACATCCTGCACACTTTGTGGTATTCAGTTTGAACCTTAGCCATTTAGTTTGCATCAAATGGGACTGGATTTTTTTAAAAATAATATAATATTTATAATTAAGCTGTAAGAACATGCATTTGTTATTTCAGTACTTTTTGGTTATCTATCTTTTTTAAAAAAATATTTTTACGAGGCGTTCTTTTTTTCCAGGTGGTAGTCAGTGACTATTTGACTACCATTACGCCACGCCCCTGGGCTGTACACTATTACAACTAATGATATACATAACTATTATATTAAAATGATAATGATTCACACACACACACACACACACACACACACACACACACACACACACACACACACACAAAACAAATAAAAATTGTAATTGAAAAAAGCTATATTACCCTTAATGCAATACATAGATCGAATGAAGATATTTTCGTGACTGCAGCCGTTGGTGCGGCTCGTGGTGACTGAAAGAGCCAATTTTATATGACAATATGATACTGGTGTGCTTGCTAATAAGCTGTGGCTTTGTGAGGGGGGNGGGGGGGGGGGGGAGAGGGGTTGAAAACACTGCTAACTGATATATTTTTCGTTTACTATTTCCATTTCTCTGCATCTTTTGCACCAGGGGCGATGTAAAGTTTACCTCCCGTCCCTTCCTCCCCAACATCCAATATCCACCTTCCTCTTTGTGGAGCAGCGTGGCCTAATGGTTACGGCGTTGGACTCAGGATCTAAAGGTCCTGGGTTCGATTCTCGACCACGGTCATGTTGTAAGTGCCTTGGGAAAGCATTTCATTCACATTTACCTCAGTCCACCCGTCTGTAAAATGGGTACCTGGCTATAGGCAGTGGGAGATATTGTCAGAATGCTAGTGATCCGCGCCTATAAATGGCAGTGGCACTGTATGCTCCCCAGGGAGTCGAGAAAGTCCTAGAGTGATCAGGCCTGCTGGGGTAATAATAGTGTGAAGTCGCATGAGCGGACATTAGCCTGGATATGAGACTTATAAACCGCATCATTATTATTATTATTATTTGTCAATGTAAAAATTCACGTGAGATTTAAACAAAGAATGTTTGCTCCCAATATGAACGATTCTATGAGAGCTAATAAGAAATTTGTTTTGCACTGAAGTGAATTGAATTGAAATGAATTTAATTTAACTGTATGTGTTTTTAGTTTTGAGCGCTAGAGGAAAGTGTAGCAAAAGTCATTAAAAAATCTGTGTTCCGATTTACTTCATCTTCTGACTTTCATCTCTTTCTCCTTTTCCCTTCCCTTTAGCTCTCTCTCTCCCTCTTTCTCTCTCTCTCTCTCGTTCTCTCTCTCTCTCTTTCTCCTTTTCCTTCCACTTACGCTCTCTCTCTCACTATTTCTCTCTCTCTCTTTCTCTCTCTTCCTCTTTCTCTCTCTCTTTCTCACTCTCTCTTTCTCTCTCTCTCTCTTTCTCTCTCTCTCTCTTTTTCTCTCTCTTTCTCTCTCTCCCTCTTTCTCTCTCTCCTTTTCTCTCTCTCTTTCACTTCGTCCCTGAAATTACGGGCTTGTACTGGAAACACGCCCCCTCCTCATTCTATCTAGCCCTTCTGCTGGTAATAATGCTTTGTATTTGGTTTTCTCTCAGTTCTGATCAGTTGTTGTTGTCGTTGTCGTTGATGCCATCGTCATCGTCGTAGTCATCGTTGAAGTTGTTGATGCTGTTGCTGATTCATTTTCTTTCATTATTTCAATTACGCAATACCTGAATCTGTTGAGGTGGAGGCAGCGGATTCTCTAAGGCACTAAAAACATTCACTACCACATCTAGCGTTAAACACCAGGAAAACGTGAGCACTACAGAAGGTGCACAATACTCACCAGGGGATGCCCTTTTTAACATGGCCGGGGCATAATGCTGGGCATTTATTTGGCCATTTATCTGGTTTACCAGTGAGGTATTTTCAGACGGGTCAGTTACACCACGTGATCTAGGCACTGCTAGGATATTTTGAAAAATGACAAGTAATCATACATGAGCAGAGCATGTGAACAAATCAACGTGTGAGCAAGATTTCCTAAGTCACGTGAAGGAGCTGAAAATACCTACTTTGTACACGTATTAGGGTATAGTGATAAAATGGTTTATGTTCCAACTACAGCGGTTTGGGATTCCTGGTCTATTCCCAGTCACTATCTACTTTAGAAAGGAGAATACTAATCATACACGTGAAGAATGATTAGAAAGTAGGGTTTGCGTAATGATCACTTACTACGGCACACTGTCAGCTTTACTTCTCTTTACGCACAAGCATCTTATTATATTTATCATCATTATTATCAACTTTCTAATCATCATCAACATCATCATCATCATTATCATCATCATTTTGGAACACATTAAAAAAATTTAAAAGTTCTGTTCAAACCATCGAAGAATTTAAAACGATTATTTCTTAACATTTAAACGTTAAAATGCACTAATATAATGATATGAAATAATTACGAATTTCTGGATCTAAAAAGTGATCCTTCGTCAGGTTAAATACAAAATAAAATTACCCATATATCATCATCATCATAAGCAGCAGCAGCAGCAGCAGCAGCAGCAGCAGCAGCAGCAACAGCCCAACCACTACCAGTGTCACTGTGAGACTACTGGTTGTCCGGATACTTTCCGATGGTTTTCAGTACAGTTATTGTATTAACATTACTAATGAAATTATGACAATGTAGGTCGTCGCGACCGATTTATTATGACATTGGACTCCTAAATAAATGGTACTCGTTTTGATTCCCAATAGCATGTTGTAAATGACTTGGGAAAACATTTAATTCACTGTTTTCCCTCGGTCCGACCAATCGAAAAAGTAATGCCTTTTGTTATGCAGTAAAAGGTAGTGTCAGAATGCTAGTGAGAAGCGATTGTATAAGTCTGCTCCAGTTTGCTCCTTAGGGAGTTGAAAAAGTCCTTGAGTGATCTGACATGTTAGAGCAATAATAATGTGAATTTGTTTAAGGGGGCACTAGCTGGAGACGGGGCTCATAAACTCCATTATTGTTGTTGCTGTTTTGTTGTTGTTGTTGTTGTTGTTGTTGTTGTTGTTGTTGTTGTTGTTGTTGTTATGCTGCTGCTGCTGCTGCTGCTTCTGCTGCCGAATTGATCCTAACTTGTCTCTTGGTAAGACTGATAATATTGTTTGCAAAAATTACGAACGGGATTTAAATTGGAGGAAACGCTGGGCGTTGTTAGAAATAGACACGATTAAACGCATAAAAAATTGATGGCAGCGTGAGATTGATAAAAAGACGAATCTGGGAATTATTCAAGGATTTTTAACACTGCGAGCTATAGCATTATTTCTAACAATGGCGGGATATTATTTAGAAAACTAAGATTAAAGTTTGTTTAATCGCAAATATAAGGCACCCAGCGGGGCGAGAGGGTGGCTGGGCACTATGCAGGGCACTGCGGTAATCCATGTCTGTGGTCCTTCATTGACAGACAAATTAATGACACGGGGTCCATTGTAATAATTTGTCTTTCTTGTTCTTGTTGTTGTTGTTGTTGTTGTTGTTGTTCATCATCATCTTCTTCTTCTTTTTCTTCTTCTTCTTCTCTTTCTTCTTCTTCTTCTCTTTCTTCTTCTTCTTGTTCTCTTTCTTCTTCTTTTTCTTCTTCTTCTTCTCTTTCTTCTTCTTTGTCTTCTTCTTTTTTTCTTATTCTTCTTCTCTTTCTTCTTCTTCTTCTTTTTCTTCTTCTTCTTCTTTTTCTTCTTCTTCTTCTTCTCTTTCTTTTTCTTTTTCTTCTTCTTCTTCTTCTTTTTCTTCTTCTTCTTCTTTTTCTTCTTCTTCTTCTGCTTCTGCGTTCTTCGACTCAGACGTATTATATCAGGAGGTCAATGGCCGGTATACATGATGCTGTGCGCCTCGGGTCCTCTCTGCCGTCCCATGCAGTTTCGGCTAAAGTGCCGAGCCTCCGACCAATGAGTTTCTCTCTCTTGCTTGTACTTAGGGCAGTGCTGATAAACGTGAGCTGTTTTCTGGAGCAGTTCCACATGTACATTATTTCTGTGTCTCCAACATATCGTGTCTTTGAGAGGCTTGAGGCGATTTAGACTCTTTGAGATAATGTGGACAATTAGGCAGCGCTGCCTCATGGTTAATCCATCCCTGCACAAGGGAACTCAGCCAAGTTCCATTTCTCTGACGGTATGAAGATGCCAATGTTGTTGTTTTCACTGTTGGCTATATAACGTTTTACACCTCTCTTTGATTTATCCAGGGGTCCCATGCCAAAATATTTTCCACATATCTTGTTTAGCTTTTCCACCAGATTTTGACACGAAGAAAAATGCCCCTATACCAATTAGATTTTGAGAACTTAGGCAGTGAAGTGATATTTTAGGGCTTTTTACTCAGTAAACATGGTAACTTTGCCCACCTAGCAACAACCACAAAGTTTATACTTGAGTGGCTAAACCTCACCAATTCTGAGTCTACAAAAGTATTTGCACTTATCTAAGCCTTTGAAATTCAAATCCACCCCCTTCCCCCTCACCTCGGCCAGTTTTCTGTTTTTCTAGGGACTATTTAAAAATGCATAGTTTTATGCCAGGTGCTATTGGCATCTTCATACTTGAAGGTGGTGAAGTTATGCTGTGCATGGGCGTTTCTCAAACCCAATCCCTATCGTTTATGACAACAGCACCTGAAGAGATAATATTAAGGTAAAGGGCACGTAACTGCGATAGGGCCCTGCTTGCGACAGCAATTATTCATTTCACTTTCTTTTGATCTGGTGCCGATCTTGATAGAGTAAAATAATAACACAAGAATCATTTAATTTATGTACGCATATCGCAAGGACGGATCCAGATAAAAGGCATTGTGGTTTGCCCTCTCCCCCTCCACATTCCTCCGCCTTCCACGCCACTGATCTCTCCCCGGGTATCGGATGAACAATATACAACTCTAGGTTTCGTGATGTACAAGAATTAACACTAGTCTACTCCTCCTTTCATTAATATCATACTGTATGCCAAAGAATAAAGCGATAAAATGAACAGCTTCTTAACCTATAGACAAAAGAAGCGTGAAATTCACAGTATTTAGTGCACTTATTACAGGGAAAAAATACTCAGTGTGGTTGGGGAAAGGAGAATGCATTTGCAAGCACCCTGTAACCCCCACCCTCCGCTCAACTCGGATCTGCAAATGCATCGTGCAAGCTTGCCATCAGGCTAACAGAACGCGAGATAAATGACCCCTACTGCAATCAGTGGTTTATCCCAAACACGTGCCTTTACCCTAAATATTTATCACTGCCATAAAAAAAAACAAAAACTACCAGTACTGGAAATTCGATTCTGGATCAAAGGAAGCAATACTGCTATGGGAATATAAAAACTAGGCATAAAAAAGATGTACGAAGGCCAGGATGAAAAATGTAGCGACGATGTATAAGTTATTAATGAGTCTGAAGTATTCCAAACTCACCCTGGGCAGTGGATCTAACAGCTGAGCACTGGAGATACATATCTGACCACGGCGGATCGATTGACTGATCCGTTGATTGGATGTTTGATTTCTTGATTTACTGATTGATGGATTTTTGTTTGGTAAATAATCGATCTGGTTATTTGTCATTATGCATGCCCATTACCACTTTTGGACTTTTTAATTTTTCAAAGAACATTGTCCAAACCTTGTTCAAATCTTAGGGCTTTTGCTTGGGGAAAGAGATTTACAAACCAAAACACTTCGTCGCGTAGGAATGGACTCATGCTGTGCTTTAAGTTAATTATTAAAGTGTGTTAAGCTTCATGATGTTATTTGAGTGAAACATCTTGGCTATATATGAACTCTTTGGGAGGAGACTGTGAAGGGAAGGAAGAAGGCGAACCAGAGAAATGTGTGTGTCTGTTTATTCAAGTGTGTGTGTGTGTGTGTGTATATATATATATATATATATATATATATATNTGTGTGTGTGTGTGTGTGTGTGTGTGTGTATGTATGAGAGAGAGAGAGAGAGAGTAAAAGAATCAGAGGAAAGAGGGCTAAAGTCATGGGACATGAAAATATTAAGCTTACAAAACGAAACAAACATAAGCAACGATAAACTCTTCATTTCAAATTCAGTCTATCTTGCAATTTAAGAATTTTGGAAAAGTGGAGCCAATTTAAAAAAAAAAAAATGAAAGGATAACACAGGAAAAGACGTGACGAAAAGTAAGGCAAAAGCATGACGACACGTATGCAAAAAATGACGTCAAACGCGACGAAATGTAAAAGACTCCTTTTCGGTAATACGGTTTGACAAGTCTGCAGCTTCACATTTCACTCTGATTACAATAACGAAGTATGATGATTGATTTTTTTTTTGGTTTTTTGCTTTGGCAAATCATAGATAAGAAAGTCACTTCCACGGAGAATGAGACAAAAGACGTTCTTATAAAAAAGAAATACCTACTTTGACTTCACAACGCTCTAAAGGGGTACGACTACACTTGGGTCATGACTTCCAAATGTCCTTTTGGTGACTTTTTTAGACAATTACTAACTGGCGAACAATATAATAATGGTATTTTATCATCTATAACTTTGATGTATCTAGCCTTTGATCTTGGGATAAAAGGCACTGGTTTTGATAACATTAATTACAGAAATAATAAATTATGGCCTTTTGTTGCCATCTCTTGCCAACTCTCAAGTGACCTTGGTCGCTGTGCTGAACATAACAGTGAAAATAATGGGAGCTCATAACTCAGCTTGATCCAAGAAAATAGAGAAAAAAAATATTTTAGCCGTGGTATTTTAGATGAGAGCATTAACTCTGGTTCCCATGTGAACATTAACAACTTTTTTTTGTCTTCATCGACTCCACACGTTATCTCGCAGCAAACATGACTGGTGAAGCAAACACCATGGTGAAGAAATAATCTCTATAATGATATAATAACCCAAAATGCCAAAAGCCACGTTCGCATGTTATGTTCGAGTAATGCTTGCGGCACCATTTTGCTCGTTGGATTCCATTCTTGGGAGGATGCTAAGACATTTTTGGAAAATGTAATATCTGCACTCAGGGTTGGGAGAACGCTGTTCGTGAACTAAACTTCATTTCGTGGCATCTTGATCTGCGTTTAATATTATTTTGGACGGACTGATCTGGATCTAAACTGTAGCTACTTTAGGTGCTTGATCTGAACTTTCATTTTCTACCTAAAGTTCAGTTCGGTTTACATTTGCCTCGAAAATCAGAACCGTATACCGATTTCTACAACCAAGGAGAACTGATCTGATCTGAGAACTACTCAATTTTTACAGAAGGGTAAACTTGACCCTGAGCCTTTTGCCCATTATTGAACTGAACTTGATCTGAACTGACATTTTTGGTGAACTTGCCCAACTCTACTTTTATTACATAATCGAAGACATTCTCGCAAGCTTGTAACAACACCATAATGCTGGTATTACCCCGAAATCACACACGAGTTCTATAACGATGCGCAACTATGGTACATGATAACAATGACAATATACATTAATATTATATTATCATCCTTATTGATCTGCAGAACATTTCACACATTTTGGGATCGCTATTATCTGATTTACTCTGACAACACTAGTCACGTGATGTGTGCCGTCCAAATTTTGAGGTTATCAAATATTCTGTGCGTCTTTTTAGTCTCTAGTGCGCAGTTAATCTGTGAAATGTGATGGTATTATGTTTGCAGTGAGAAGGGCAAATAATCACTACCCAATTATTGATAGCCTCCTAGTAACTCTTGTAAAAAAATTATGACATTTGATCTTTTGCATGTAACACATTATTGTTAATGCGCCGTCACTAACAACACCACAGGATATTTCTGATTGTATCATTATTCCGCTCTACTGGTGCATAGTATTATGTACAGCCTGTGTTTAAACGTGGCTAGTGGGATCCGATGTGGTAAGTTTGAATGCCACTTGGTTTTTAACTCTTCCGCCTTATGGTAAAAAGACATAATATTCACTATGAGATATCGTGCATAGTATGTGCCTTTTTATCAGAACATGAGACCTGAGCACCGAAAGGCATTATGAATGAGTGCCACAACCGCAGTAGATGTCAAATAATTATTTAGGGTTACAGTTGAGCGCTTATTGTTCTTCTCTGACAAGGGAAAGAGACATCTCACTGTGTACTCAGTTTTGGTTGACTAAACAAACTTTTCCTAAATTGGTTGGGCAGAAGAAGCGTGAGATTTTCCATGTTTAATTTACTTTGCGTATTTATACCATAATGTGACTGCGCACACATAACCTTGCCATGATATGCAGAGCTCTCGTAAGTATCGTTCATTCCAGATGAGGTTTCCCGGCGATGCCTGGGAAAGGGGGAGAGACAAGAGTGAGGGTAGGCAAACTCAAGCCACATCCACAGCCATTTTTATACTGCCCTTGAGATTGCAAATTTGTTGTGATCAGATCTGTCGAGGAATTTGGCCTCATAATGCCAATCTGGCCATTTCGGTTTGAAAAATGCTCCACTTGACTAGAAATCTGGCAAGCATGACTTGTCAGTTTTAGGCGTAGCTATAATTTATTGCTTTCGTCTCATGTGGTGACTGTGGTTAATCGCTAGCTGTTGGTACAAGGCAGAGTTGGGATGGTCCAGCTGAGATGTTCCGGCGCTATCCTGATAAAGGAGGTAACGGCAGAGAGGGTAATCAAAAGCATGCCACATCAGTCTGTAAGCATATTTTATACTGCCCTTCTTGCTTGTGATCTTGTGATCAGACCGACTGAGGAATTTGGCCTCATAACGCTAAATTGGCAACTCTGGATTGCAGTGTTTGGTACTACTCGATTGCCAGCTGGCCAGCATACTTTGTCAACCAGTCTTGACTTCTGTTATCGCCCATTGCGTGACTGTATGCTTTCATTCTCTAGGATCAATGAACAAAATGGCTTCTCCACACCCCCTATGGATCCAAGAGGTCACTAGGGATCAGTGACATATATTATGTCTTAGTTATTTTACCCGTACATTTCAAGATGTCTTGCCAAATCCGAGACCTCTACATTCGACAATATTAATTCCTAAATCGGATGAACAAGCAAACAAATCCAGCCACAGTTTTCGTCGTTATAAAGTCTACATGCAACGAGAGTTTCCTTGCTTCGTAAATGACATCAGAAATTCCTCCTTTGCATAAAATATTGCTGTGCCCTTTTTGATTCGCGGTCATTAGAGAACCACTAACCGTAAACATGATGATAGCAGTGTGATAGGCAACACACACACACACACACACACACACACACACACACACACACACACACGCACACGCACGCACGCACGCACGCACGCACACACACACACACACACACACCCGCGCGCGCGCATACCTACAAACACACTTATTTTTCGTAATTTTATGTCTGTATGTCAATACTCTTTTGTCGGTAAAATAATTTGCCTCAACTCCAGACATCCTGAATGACAAGGTAATTGAAATTTATAAAGAGGCTTGATGTAACAAGAGCTAGACCATCTTAGTAAAGAAAAGTTTAATTTTCTTAACAGAGTCTTGAGAAGAGATAAGCTCTTTGGTCGCCAGGCATTAGATTAGTTTTGATTGATTTTTTTCGGTTCGTCGCACTGCAGAAGTGGACTCCTTTCGTATTAAAACGTTAAAGAGAAGTTATTACATCCTTCTCATGATGCAAACTTTCCTATAAGTAGATTGTGTATATAAGAAACATGTTAAATTATGAAGACATGTCATTTTCCAGTTTGCGATGCAAACAGAGGTTGCAGAGCAGATTTTTGCAATTTAAATGTCTCGTATTTACTATATATTCATTCATTCACATTCGACTAAAAGTCCACCCCGAGGGGACAAGAAAAGAATGAACTTAGCTATACTTTGTCAATGGGTGGATCGTAATCAAGAAAACTTTATACTATATGAGTTGGAGGAAATGAACTTGGCGGAAGTAGCTTGGTTGCTAAGAAATTAAAAATTGGAAGAAGGGTCTCAAAGATATGAAAGTGTTCAACGATGTTATGACCAGAAACGTATTCTGTGAGTAGAACGCCTTCACGAGATGACGTCCTAGAACGTAGGCTAGCATGCTATAATGTCTGAGAGGCAGATCGAGAATAACCACTATTGTGGTCACGGCCTACAAAGTCTAACAGCGCAATTAATTCCTTTCAAATATTCCAGTGGATAAAATGAATGAATATTATGTATATCCAAAGTGCTACAGAGCACCAGGCAAGGAATTTCACACATATTCTTCTCATTTATTTTTTTAATGACTCACCCTCTCATTTACTCACCGACAGAGTAAAAAAAATCATGATGGCATCCTTGTCGAGAAATTATTACTGACTGTTACAATTAGTATCCCACTGACATCATTATTGGTTGGAAAACAAGATTGCTTGCACCAGAAAGCCAAACAAATACCTACGTCGTAAGGTAGGATATCGCACCATCCCTAACCCCTTTCTCCATTGTTTAATGTGGAAACGAAAATAAATATACAGCGTCTCGAGTGTCATTGAAGCAGCCATGGTAGATATTATTATGGTAGTCTTATGCTGGAGGTTTATTTTATAACACTGTATGTCCTCTTAAGAAGGCAGAATTGTTACTACTGACATTTTCTTCCAAACAACACGCATCTCATGATCTGGGTTTTGTGTCACGATCTTAATAAATAAGAAAGATGTTATTCCCTTTTTTTCTTTAATCCAACACAAAGAGTCGAAATGTGGAAACGTTATAAAATTCCAGTACGATTCTGTGATGCAGAAATCCCAGATAAGGCTTGAAAATTAGTCTTACTTATGTCGAATAATGGTTAAGTCAGCCATGTTGAAGAAAAGAGATTATGTGCATCAGGTACTGAACTTGCTTGTGCGAACAACAAAATTAATTTTATATCCAAGTCTTGTTGTCTTGTGGAACAACGGGGCAGCAGATTTAGGCTCGAACTAATAAATAGAGGGTTGCATATCTGCCATTTATGAAAATACTGCACATATGCACAATAGGAGCCAAATTGTAAAAGTCTCTTTGAGACATTTAATAAAAATTTCTCCTTGAACCTCAGGAACATTTCGAGATGACCAAGACTAGTCTGTAGGTCTGGTGCCATCTCTGTACTCAAATTATATACTGTTTACATTGGGTTCCTTCATTTATATTTTTCACAATTTTAATTTAGATGAAAACGGGTTAAAAATTTGGCCCTTCTTTTACAGACCACAGGAACGCACCAATGAAATCCGATGAATCCATTGGGAAATACTGCATGCAACAATTTTTTTTTTTAACAAGTTCAGGACTGAATTTCACCACTTCTGCGGTGTGGTTTCATGTTATACGGCGGCAGATATGCACACGGCACGCTAAGCCTTCCACCAATCAGGGTGCCTAAATTCGGAGATTTGTCAGCTTCCCCCCAAAGTTGCCGGACTTCCGGATATCGATCCGTGCCCATAACCATCAGCATGAGCCCTTGGGAGAGTTCCATGATATTGCCTTTAAATCATGCATAAACCTAAATCTTAACTTAAAGCTTAGTTAAGCTGCTAAACAATGGCACTGCCTAGATCTGACTGTTTAATTTCCTTCATGCGCAGTGTCATAAGTCATCCTCGCATAGAACTTGATGTAAGGTTGGGGACAGCATTAGAAAAGAGAAAGCACACACGAGACAGTTCTTAGACAATGGCAATATCTAGAGACTGTCCGAAGTTGCCTTATCTTCCTTAGCCCAATTCCTAACCCTCCCCCGATTCCGAACCAGGCTCTAGATCAATATATCTGCTACTTTGCCGACACAATTTTTCTGAGGTCTAGGGTCAACAACACCGCAGTGCTGTACCGTGTGCAAAAACATAGCTCTGTTTTGTAGAAGCGACAACATGACAACGAAAAGTGTTCTCAACTCATGCATGGCTTCAGTACTATTTTATCATTTCATAATTCAATAAGACATCGATATTAAGCAAACCTTCGTAATACGCAGCTTTTTTTCCATACGCCAAGGTTCTACTTCATTACGACAGAGTGTAAATACTTCGGCTACAACACATAGTCATGAATAAAATAGTAGTCTAGTGATCAATGAAGTCTTTGACGAAAGAATAATAATAATGCGGTTTTTAGTCTCATATCCTGGCTAATGCCCGCTCATGCGTCTTCACACTATTATTACCCCACCAGGCCTGATCATTCTAAGACTTTCACTACTCCCTGGGGAGCATACAGTGGCACTGCCATTTATAGGCGCTGATCACTAGCATTCTGACAATATCTTCCACTGCCAATAGCCAGGTACCCATTTTACAGACGGGTGGACTGAGGAAAATGTGAATGAAATGCTTTCCCAAGGCACTTACAACATGACCGTGGTCGGGAATCGAACTCAGGACCTTTAGATCCCGTGTCCAACGCCGTAACCATTAGGCCACGCTGCTCCAATAAAGGGAAAAAGTGAAACTAATGGCCATGTATTTCAATGGAGTCATTGTCATTCTCTGTGCCTACTGAGGCCAGCTCAGGTTCATTCATTTATATTCACCTCGTCACAAGCCGTGTTGCAAATGGGATAAGAACAACAAGATTGCGTATATCGACATGTTCCAGTGACAACCTGTATCTGAGCAATGTTGGCATTCTCAGACAGTATCAGTACTGGATTTTTTTTTTACTACCCTTCACCGTTATAAACGCACCTCGCCCATCATATTATTATTTTACCTGTAAACACTTCCCAGAGGGGGATGAGTTCTTTCCATTTTAGAACCTGCGGAAAAAGATGAAGGCCAGATTTCCGCGAATTTGACGTCTTATGGCAACAACTAAATCTCTCACTTTGCTATCTCCAAATACACGTTTAGCCCAAGGGGAGGCGAGTACGGATGAACTGGTGTTGATCAGTTGTTGAAAAGTTTTATTCTGAGCATATAAGGCAGGCTCTTCATGGTTAAGGAAACAAAATGCGTCACTAATGTGAAGAAAATATGTATGATTAGGGTTTTACTGTGGGAAAAAAATACGACGTCGACGTAAGTACTCGTATCATGGATTCATTTTGTTTCATAATATGATTAAATGGATAATTTGAATGCGCGTCCCTTGAAACATGCCGTGTTTCTCATACGAACAAATTATCCATTTAGGAAACAAAATTACGCCAAGATTCTCGGTCAACACTATCATTTACTCATCGTCTCATTTGCTCACCTTTGTGAAAGACACTCCTAGTGCTCCCCCCCCCCCCCC
>JAWQUT010000098.1:743503-768566 GCA_033807755.1 Ellobium chinense
TTTTAAAATGCGGTTTCCTTATAAATAGAGCTAAAGAGCTACACCAGTACATTTGATCAGACACCCAAATTTTAGTATGGCATTGGAATTTTTTGTAAATCGCACCTTTTTTTAAAATTTGTTTGCTTTTATTTAAAATTCCTGTGAACCTAAAGATTCCAATCCAAAACAATTTTAATATTCGAATTCGGGTTCAGTCCCAGGGGAAAAAGATTTCATGGATTCGAATCCGGATTCGAATCTTCCCATCACTACCACTGAGCAGTTTCTTTTTTCTTCTCCTTTTTGTCGTTTTCGTGTCAGACGTCTGTGGAGGATGATTAAGAAAAAAGTCAAATGGAAAAAGTCAGTTTGCCTTTTTTCGACCCAGGAAAAATGTCAAGCAGAAAAAATAGTCAAATCAAGCTGACTTAATGTCACTTTGACAAGCTCAGCTAGAAGTGAATAGAAATTGGATATTGATAGGGAAGGAACTATGTCTCAATACACAATATATATGGTGACAGCCATGCAAAGCTTGATAGTTTAGGATCCGCTATAATATCATGAAGTTTCATGTAAAAAGACAAAAAATAGACTGATTCTTCCATCTGTGGTGTCTTGCAGTTCTTGAAGTTGCAAGAGCCAAACTGTAAAATCCTCTCTGTGCAATGTAGTAAAATTTTCTCCTCGAACTACAAGAACGTTCTGAGCTGGCCAAGGCCAGTCCGCAGCAGATCTGGTGCTACCTCTAGGCTCAAATTATATAGTGTTTACATTGGGGATTTTTTTATTTAGCTTTTCCACAGCTTTGATTTAGATGAAAAGGGGGTAAGAAACTGTGCCATCTTTCGCAGACCACAGGCCCGCATAAATAAAATCAGCTGAAGCCACTGGGAAACACTAGACGCTATCTCTAACATTAATTTGTGTGTTTTATGGGGTTTTTTTAACAAATTGAGAACTGAATTTCATCGCTTTTGCGGTATGATTTCACGTTGTACGATTATTTCTAAATAATTTGTGCAAAGGACATATTTTATACTCTGTTCTGACTGTCCAATTTTTTTTTCTTGAACAATAGATTAGGATCCTGCAACCTCAAGATCTGACAACTGAACTATAGAGAACGTGCGCAATACATGCAAAACGTTAGGTTGCCGCATGCTTATGCAAATAACAGTACAGTTACCTACCTCTCTATAACTATAGAGCTGACTTTTGTTTTCCTTGTTGACTGCTTTCCTGTGGACTGTTTTTCCTAGGAAGAAAAGACAGGTGACTTACGAACGTTGGCTGCACGGTTGAGGTCCTTGGCTGTCAAATACAGCTGCGATTGCAATGTCAGGCCTCGGGGCCAATGCTTTCTCTCTGTTGGTCGTGTCTCAGCTAGTGCTTAAAGTGCTCGGCACTCTCTGTTGCATATACACAAAGGACTTGTTTGTTTGTTTGTTTGTTTGTTTGTTTGATTGTTTTTTTTTGTTTCTGTTTGAATGTCTGAGGTTATGTATTCGTATGTGTCTGTGTTTGTGTGTTCGTGTGTTTGAGTTTTTGTGAATATGTGTGCGTGTGCGTGTGCGTGTGTGTGTGTGTCTGTGTCTGTGTGTGTATGTGTGTGTGTGTGTGTGTGTGTGTGTGTGTGTGTGTGTGTGTGTTTGTGTGTGTGTGTGTGTCTGCGTGTGTGCGTGTGTATGTCTCTGTGTGTGTGCATGTCTTTATGTGTTTGAGTGTGTGTATGGACGTGTGTGTATATGTGTATGTAATGTGTGCATGCCTATGTGTGTTTGAGTATGTGTTTGTTGTGACTGTATGTGTGTGTGTGTGTGTGTGTGTGTGTGTGTGTGTGTGTGTGTGTGTGTGTGTGAAGATGCTGCCCAGATCTATTATGGATAGAAACCAGTGATACCCACCCCTCTCCGCCGCCCCCTTACCCTTCACCTTCCTTCTGCTTCGTCTTGTGTTGTAATATTTAGTAAAAACCACTCCTGGTGCAGATTAACCTTCCCACATCTCAGTACCTTTCGCAATAAAGAACAGACGCTGCCCAACGCCTGAGGTTGATGACATATTATCATAACATTCTCGAACAAGAAATCTTGCGTTTGTAGTTCTAAGTAAGTCACGATGCCTTTGTTGTTAACACGTGTTGTGCTTTGTTAGAAAAGTTATTATGCAAGAATTATTACTGTGTAAGTGTGAAGTAAAGTGTTTGACGTATGCCTAACAAAGATTTGAACTTGAACTTGTTAACCGCATTTTTCAGAGTCCATTGTTTAGGGTTTGTAAACATTGTATATATAATATATATTATAATATATATAATATAGTATAAGACTGTAATATAGTATGTGACTGTAATAATATAAAATTATTAATTTTACTTTTTCTCTTTGATCCATTCTCTGTTCAATTTTCTTTTGTTTCTAAAAAATAAAAGACACCATTGTTTTAGGCTGCAGTGCAATATGGGGTTTTTCCACTGAACCGTCAATCTGCTTTCAGTGGCATAACCACAAAATAATCTCGGCGAAGTTACTCAAAAGTGTAAATTATAGAGGATTTGAGATTTAAAAAGATGAAAAGATTTGGAAATACATGTACAATCTCAATGCCCGCCGACCTTTCCTAATCACTGTCAAAAGGAACCGGTATTGTGCGAGCATCTCTCTAAGGCATTCAATCCAGTTTATCCTGAACTAGGATCATACTTATGGTACGAAAGTAAAGGTCAGCTAGTGGAGGAAACCAAGGAAAAGGGGATCGGATCGGAGAAGACATTTAAGGGGAAAACCGGAAGGATTTACCAGCATACCAATTAATTACACCTACGAATGCTATGTGTTTGGGGGAGCTTCGCATGGACCAACATTTTCATTCCATATTTTTATTACACACTTTGATATTACCAAAGACTGTAAAGTAAAAAGATGGAATACTGGGCCTAAAAAGCGACCACACCACAACCTAGCGCCACCTGGTGAGGGAAGGTAAACATCGCCCTTTCAGGATACTGTTTACGGTGGTATATAAGCTCCGACTCAAAAAAAAAAAAGCAACAGTCCTGACTTCGCATTCATGTTGCTTTGCTTTCAAACTACACCGAAAGATCAGAAATTCGTTTTTATTTTATTGGGTTTTGTCGTCAGTTCATCTTGTGTGGAAAGATTTAGATCAAGATCTACACTTCAGTCTTTATAATCTTTGATGTTACTACCTCTGTAGGAAGAACATTGATTTCCTGAAGTACCACTAGTGCCGACTCCGTACAAGGACAAAAATGAAACATGCAAGAGTTTGCTGATATCACCGTTTAAATCACGATTTAAAAAAAAAAAAAAGTGTTTTTGAAATGTTACGATGTTGCTTTCAAGTCCGTAAAACGCAGCTGGTGAATGTTATGTGTGTAACTGCAAACAGACGTGGGTTGAAGGTCTCGTAGAAAATGTATTCAGTACGTCGGTCTTTCACCAAGTTTTGTAAGCTTCAAAGACACTGATTTCAAAGGCAACAATAAGGTTAAAAAAATCTCATCTTTCCGAGGTATTGACACGTCGTCCTTCCAAGCTGCAGAAAACAAAAGATTCGTCAGTTTGAGGATATGTTTAGGTAATTAGATACGCATACCTCGTGACTACGTGAGTGTACAGCAACTAGATCCAGTTTGTTGTTGGTTTGTTGTTGTTGTTGTTATTATTGTTGTTGTTGGTGGTGGTGGTGGTGGTGATGTTGTTGTTGTTGTTGTTGCTGCTGGTGATGTTATTATTGTTGTTGTTGCTGTGGAGAAGGGCATAAATGAGAGAAAGAGAACGGCGAGGTCTGGAAAGTTGGAGTTGAGGATGTTTTCTAATATCCTGGTAGCTGAGTGAGCATCGCTTGGATGTGGTCAGCGTAGATGTGAACGCAGCGGGAAGTCCGGAACTGGCTAACTGGGCTCATTAGGTGCCCGTCTAGTGACCTTTACAGACAGAGATGAGATCGAAACTTAATTATACATAGCCTTCCCTATATAATTACTGTCCCTGGGATTGGTCTGAATGACCTTGCTTTAGTGTCGCTGTTGTTGTTATTGTTGTTGTTGTTGTTGTTGTTGTTGTTGTTGTTGTCGTTGTTGCCGCTGTTTATGCTGCTGTTAGTGCTCTTATTGCAGTCTTTTTTGCAGCTTTGGTTGTTGTTTAATTTGATATTTATTGTTGTTGTTGTTGTTGTTGTTGTTGTTGTTGATGTCATTATAGTTGTTGTTGATGTCATTATAAGTAATGAACTAACAGGAGACATTTGGTAGTAGATGTAGATATAGAACTTGCAACAATAGTTTAACACGACCCGAATTTTAGTATAGTAGTAGTCTGCGAATACCTAGCCTATGATGTGGTAAATATCGTGTTTTCTTGTAGCCTGTTTATGACAATGACCGATAAACGTAGTCTTTCTAGAGATAATTTGTGAGGCACTGATAGACATTTTGAGTGACATCAATCATCTTAAAAGCGTGCTGCAGTGATTTTAAAACTGAACAAATACCTACACTGTGAAATATCATATAACTTACTTTTTACTTCTCCTAACTGACATTGTCGTTTTAATAATCGTGGAACAAGGCGTTCAGACTGGCCTCAACTCAGAGTGGATGTAAAAGTCGTCATCCACAAAAAACTTCACACACTAGTCAAATATGAAAAAAAGGTGACATCTTTGTTTCCACCCGCGATGTCATAATGATAATAATAACAACAACGATATTTATGATAATAATGCAGTCCCTTACTCTCATATCCAGGTTGATGCCCGTTCACACAACTGTACATCATTATTTCCTCAGCAGGCCTGATCTCTTTAGGACTTTCTCAGCTCCACGGGGAGCAAAGTTAGACAGCACTCTTGCCATTTACAGGCGCTTATCACTAACATTCTAACAATATCTTCCACTGCTTATAGCGAGGTACTCATCTGACAAATCCATATAACCGTAAGCCAGTGCCATGGATTTGAGAGAGAACTCTACTTGTCAAAGGCGACAGCTTCGTTTGAGAGACGATCTGAATTCCTATGGATCGGACATATACCTGAATGACGAAACCTTTCAGTTTCACTCGTTCACCATAAGTTTGAGCGTGTTTACAATGAATGTGTAGGGATTCAGGAGCGACACTGGGCATATTTTGAGCAAATATTTCTTTCGGGTACAATGGTTGACTAATCTTTACTTACAATTTTTCTATTAAAATGGTGCGTCATCATGCACTAAACCAACACTTTTACCTACTTTTACCTACCAACAGCGACATCCCCACGATCTTGCATCCGGACGATTATCGAATAAAGAAAATTTTATGTATTGGGATTTCTCGTTCAGTATGTAACTAACTACTGTGCATTTACAAGACCTTTTAAGATTTCGAAAAATGCCCAGATGACCGGCTTTTTGGAAAATCGAGATCCTGAGGTAAAGTTAATACAGGCGACTTCGCTTAAGTGCAATCCAGATAACCGCAACTTCCCCGCTGTATCACAGCACTTTCCACATAGCAAAATACTACATTTCTATGTAAAAGTCACTGGATTATCGCAACTCCTTTTAATCGCAATCTTTCCGTGCTCCAGAAAAGTTGCTAATAAGTGGAGTTGATTGCATAGACATTGATCTATACAGCAAGGGAACTGGAACTTTGTAACGAGATCGTGGGGAATACAAGTTCATGAAGTTATATTGTAATTATCTTCCTAATCGCACAGGGCGTCTGGTAAGAATTGAGAATCTCAGAACAGGAAGAAAAAGAAATTCTTATCTAACCTGTATGAGCGCTTTGAAGACAGGTATAAAAAAACAGCGATATGTTTAATGCTAGTCTATTCTGCTTCATCGCAATCCGAATAACCGTAAGTTCCGCTTAATCGCAACACTATGCACGTAACAAAATAATATATTTCTATGTTAGAATCAGTGGAGAATCAGGACTCTGTTTAATTGCAATTATTTTCGATGCCTCTGAAAAGTTGCGATTAAGTGGATTAAGTTACATAGGCATTGATCTGTATAACAGGGGACTTGAAATTGCACAGAAGCTCCAGTCAGTTTGAATCTCAGTCTGAGGGTGAATGGAGAAGGAGAGGAGGAGGAGGGAAAAAAAAGAAATAGAAGAAGGAAGAAGAAGAAGAAGAAGAAGAAAGAAGAAAGAAGAAGAAAGAAGCAGAAGAACAAAATAGAAAAAAAAGAGGAAGAAGAAAGAAGAAAAAGAAGAAAGAAGCAAAAGAAGAAGAAGAAGAAGAAAAAGAAGAAGAAGAAAGGAGAAGAAGCAGCAGAAGAAGAAGAAGAAGAAAGAAGAATAGAAGAAAGAAGAAGAGGAAGAAGGAAAAAAAAAAGAACAAGAATTAATCAAATATGTATAGGCACTTTCAATAGTAGTGTAATTGTAAAAAAAGAAAACGACACGTTGTAATGTAAATAGTACCATTGGTATTAGGAAATCACGGTACGATAAGAACATCCCATAACATCCAGAAGTACAATCGGTCTTGTTGATTAGTTTTCCTCGACCATAATCACATCAACAGAGGAAATATTTTCTATAAATCCTTATTGTTATTCTGTCATCATTGTCGTAAATGGGACAGCAGTGCACCTAGAAATCGATTTATTTTCCCCTTCGTTTATGTTCTATTCAACGCAAATTTGGGGCAAAAAAAAAATAAAATAATTATAATTGGTTGGAGCGATGTGCATTTTAAGTCAATTAATTCGAACACGCGTACGATGAAAACACTTTCAGCGAAACTGTCACTGTTTTCGAACACGTTCCAAAGTCCTTAAGTAATAGCGGAGGGGATTGGGCAAGCTCACCACAAAGAGTACGCTCAGATCAAGTTCAGTTCACTTACTGGAAATTATGCCCTAAGATCCAGTTTGGTTCAGTTCCATGAAAATTGAGTATATTTCATGTCAGATAGTTTCTCTTCGTTTTCTTTAACTGGCATGCGGTACTGATTTTCGAGGTAGACATGAACTGAACTGAAATTTAGGTAGAAAATTAAAGTTCAGTTCAAGCACCCAAAATACCTTCAATACAGATCCAGATCAGTTCGTCCAAAATAGAGCTAATAGTTCAGCTGAAATATCACGTAAGCTGAACTGAAGTTCACGAATTGCATCTATATCATCTCAGTTCTGCTCAACCTTGAAAGCAGGCTTAGATTACAAAAAAGGACGTAGATTACAAGAAAGGACGTAGACTAATATACGTATATTTTCGTATATTACGAAATTACGCTTTTATTGAAATCAATTTGGAGCGTCCTGTGAATATCGTAATAAGCTTGCCCGGTTGAGTATTCAGGGACAAAGTCGTTATTTTGATGGTAGCTTCCGCCTTCCTCTGAGGACAATAATAAAAAGATGGATTTGCCGAACAAAGAGAACAACATCGATGTTTCTTAAGAGTGGGTTGCAATCTCCGTACTGATAAACATAATAAGTGTAGCGCAGGATGTCTTAACACTGAATGTAACTTCTTACTTCTCTCCCCCCCCCCCTTTTTAAAAAAAAACAAAGAAAAAAAAACGTATGTGAGCTTTAACGGAAATGATCTGAACTTTCCAGTAGCATTAAGACGCTCTATTGTTGCACTGATTTTAATAGTTTCCGTAACCTACTCTTTCTTCAGACAATCCCTGACATTTAGGATGCGTTTTCACGGACGGATCCGCGGCAAAATTTCACTTTGCCGGCTTTTTTTTCATATAATGACTGTTCTTTCTCACCGTCCGCCATACGTAGTTAATTCCTCAAAGTCGCCGTGATACGACGAGACACAACTTTATGTGTCATCCTTCGATAGGAATATCATCTTCTTACATCACGGTTTGAAATGACGTGATGTGACATGACATGACGTTATGCACCCAATGGGGTCCGGTGGATCTTGAGAACCCTGACGGCGACCCGGAAGTAATTACACTCATGGCAGCCTATACGAACCAAAGTTTCAAATCGCAGTAACCAATCGGATTTCTCGACAGCGGTTACTGTGATTTGTATTGGAGAGCTTTACTTTTCTAGTTCGGATCCTGTACGGACCGTTTCGGCAATTAATGTAGGAATAAATTTGGGATTTCCTCGCATTACAAGCATATTGGGCGTCATAAACTGGATGTGAAATTTACATCTAAGTCTACTTTATAACATATAAATTCGTAACAACAAGAAATGCCATATTATGCACATACTGGCTCCTGCCGTGATGGTGTGTAACAGTTTCAAACTTAAAAACAAACTCTCTCTTTATCTTTGAAAAGGTTATGTTCCTAAGAAACCCGGAAGTCAGAGATATATTAGCCAGTGAGAACCCGTGTTACAGTTAGCATCAGCCAGTCAGATTCCTAAATAGTACAGTTAAACCATGAATTTTCATGCCTTGCAGGAATGACCTTCAGTTTTTGTTGGTTTTGTTTTTTCATTGTAAAAAAAAAATTGAAATACCGTATATCTATATTAACCTATTGGGACATACGCTCTTTTAAAATGGACCTCCAGTGCTGTACTCCCTTCCCGGTTTCTTGGTGCAGTCAGTTTACAGCCAAACTCCCCGGTACAGACTGAATTCGATAACACCGTAACAATATTTTATGACTTCAGAAAGATACGCCAGTTTCTTGTGACACGTTATGACGTTAGTTCATTTGCTCTAGGCTGAAACAATAACGAGCGTTAACGAGGTACTTTTTCAAGGGTGAAAAAAAATGGGACGAACCATATGTCTGGAACAGGTGCTGTTAACAGGAACACAATAATGGCATCACAAATGTGTCTGACCAGACAGAAAAGGCGTAGCTAAAGGTGGGTACCCTCTTTCACCAGAATCTCTACTGTCTGCCTCCTCTGATGATATCAAGATTAGTGCCCTATCTTTTAGTAACATAGTGCTCCTTTCAAGTATCCACTTCTCCCTTCGCCCGCTCCAATAAAATACTTCGCAGCTACGCCCCTGGGCCAGCCGAGGTTATTGGTCGCATTAACAGTGACAAATTTGGAATAACAGGCGTGCGTCACGCACTTTTACTGTCAGATTATTCACAGTAGACTAGCTACACCATTTTTGCACAGACGCACTCACACAGCGAGATGTGCTCTGATATACAATGGCACAGATAGTAAATAAGAGTAAGAGAGAGAGAAAGAGAGAGAGAGAGACAGACAGACAGACAGACAGACAGACAGACAGACAGATAGACAAGTAGGCAGGCAGACAGACAGACAAACAGACAGACACGCAGACAGACAAATGGACGGACGGACGGACAGACAGACAGACATGGGGAGATACAGTAGATTAGGAAAACGTCAGACACACAGATACTCAGACAGACAGACAGACACGCAGATAGACTGACGGAGTTTGTTTGTTTGTTTGTTTGTTCGTTTGTTCGTTTGAGTAAGGGAGTTAAGGTTTAAACATCCCCTTTCAGCAATTCTTGCTTTGTCAGATACAATGTATGAATCCCTATTGGGTCGATACAGGAGGGTTTTTTTTCAATAATGCGAAAATTACCAAAGAAAAATCTATACGCTAACCTGAACCGTGCTCAGGTCCTTTCTCACAGCGAGAAAAGCCCTCTACCTCTAGGCCACCGTACCGACAGACAAGACAGAGGAGTCTATGAAGTCCTCGTCAGTATTTTGGTTTATTGGAATGAATAAGATCCCAATCGAAGTTCAGACCAAAGCACTCATTGTGAGACTCCGCAAAAACAAAACACCCCCCCCCCCCCNCCCCCCCCCCCCCCCCAAAAAAAAGCCTTTTAGGATTCATCAGGTAATCTCATCTGGTAATATCTATAGACCAAAGAAAGAACCACTTAGTGCTATAGATCCAGAGTTTTGTCATAATATCTAGATTTTTTTTCTAACACTGGGAAGTCAGCTGTGCTGCCAGTGTAATACAATGGCGCCTGGTGACTCTGTCATTGTAAAGAGTGTGTATATTTAGGCTTTTAATTCCTTAATACACCATTCTTGGATGTACGACAGTAGGATACTCTCAGTGACAGTTTACTTCATCGTGGCGAGTTGTTACAAAGTGCTACCTGTCGGATGCGTAGCCAGTAAAACCGCCTTGGTTATGGGTAATTCCCCTTGACGACTTGAATGTAGTGCGTTTTGATGACGTAGTTTTCTAGACATCGATGTAATGACGTAGTTTAGTTGACGTTGGGATCTGGAATTCCTAGTTGGTAGTTTATGTCTGCGTTAAGGGAGGACATCTCACAGTCACACTCAATCAAAATAACGTTGAAAATGTAGCACTCGTAGCGCGAGGCTTCTCGGGTCTTGCCTCTTGCAGCTGCGTGGTCATTGTTGCGGATAACAAGGTTACAGACCTGTAAGTGTACCTACACTTTTGGGTTCTACAAAACTTAAGGGTTATAGTTCATCTCCTCTTTTCCCTCTTTTGGCATGCCCTGCTTCCAGTAATAAGGGCTCCAGGGGGAAAATTTTGATATCATGGGAAACTGTGTCCATTTTACTTTATTTTGCCAGGCACTATTTAGCCCTGGGCTGGAACTGCCAGGTCAAGGGTGTGCTCAGGCGGAAGAGGAGGGGTTTGGCGTTGATCAGTGAAAAATCTAGGCTCTATTTACAAATAGCAACCAAGCTCAAAATTTCAATGGGCTTGCTAGGGTTGGGTAAGTCTTAAAATTTGGGCCACATGATGAGCTTCAATCTGGTACGGGTCTGGGTGAAAGCTAAAACTTTGGGTTCAGAGGGCAGCTCAAAATGTTAATATAGCCCATAGAGGAAAAAAGGGTCCAATCCCATTACAGGTCTGTAACCATAACCGTTGCACGTATTGTCTGCCGGCCGGTCAGGTGACACTGGGATGCAAACTTCTGCCGTTGCGCGTAGAGGTCGGCTGGGAGATGCGTATAATATTCTATTATCGCACTCAAGGGAAGCGAGTGAACGGTAGAGTAAGGGCTGACACGGGTTAACATGACACACGGACAAAGACAAACATGCACAAACGATTTCTATCATTGGGCAGAATGTAGTTTGTCCAATCGCGACACCCATGATCAGGTAACAGAATTCCGTGCGTGAGCGGTCCTCCAATCATATTTTCTACTAGACGTCTATCGCAAAACTAGTGAGAGTGTCGCAACCAGGTCGAGAGACCAATATTATTAGGTAGTGGCTGTGTCTTCACTGGAGTGAAAGATATCGAGGTACAAGCTGTCCCACCCACATAGTCTACAGGGTTAGTGATAGTGCATAACTGAATACACTTTTGGTTTTCGTAGAATAATGCAAGGGGAATGGCTGTTACTAGAATCAGACTAAGTTCTTTAACATTTTTTTTTTTTGGAGAGGGGAAGGTAGGAGAGACCTTTATTGGACCATAAAGATAAAATATGTAGGTTCTGTAATTATATAAATCATGAATTCATTCCATTGTTTCATAGTATGTCCACGACTTCAAGAATTTGAAATAAAGCTGCTTTCTGGGTATTTGAAAATTAAACAGAATTATGTTCGATGATACAGATACTTTATAAGCGAACGTAATAAAGACATGCCAAGACTGAGATAATTATAGTTCTGAAATTTGAAGAAATACAATTCAGAAATTTGAGCTGAAAGGGTGCCCTCTAGCATGAGCAGGACAATACAAAATCGTTCCTTTGGACGGAATGTACAGAAGGAGTCCTACGTTTCTGAACCAGAAGACAGGTTATTTTTCATTCTTTCTCGATTTTGTGAAATACATCTGAAGTCTAGCAAAAAAAAAAAAAAAAAGCTGTAAGGCTTATTGTGATTCTGTCAGATAAATGAAATGTAATGCCGTTAGTATCCAATCCAACCTGTTGCTTAAAGAAAACGCCATCGTTAAAAAAGTGACGGAAATTTTGTCGAGATCTTAAAAGGCTGAATAGACAGGACAGAACATAAATCTAAACCATTGTGTTGTCTTTCCAGGACTGCCATTTATAGCCATTTCTTTTTTTTTTTTCCTAGAAAGCCTTCCTCATAACAACCACGCTATCTCTCTCTTATTATGATTAGCCTGTTATTAAAAAAAAAAAACCGAAAAAAAAAACCGTTGCTTCGCTCTTAGGGTGGAGGAAGGAGAATCCCGAATGTCCAGTTGTTGTTGTTGTTGTTTTTTTTCCCTTAATTTTGTATATTTTAAATCGATCCTGCCCTACCGTACTCGCTGTCAATATGCCTTCATAAGGAGCGATGATGAATCTAAATGGACCAACGAACAATCGATATCTTTGACAACCGCTATTCTTTCCTTTCTGTCATTATCCTGTAAGGCCATCAGACAGAAATTAGAAAAAAAACGTAAAGCTCTTCCCTCTTGACCCACTGGTCAGCTGCCTGCTCTCTGGGCGTCACGATGTCATGATCGGACACGTATCACAAGCTATATGTTTACTGTTATTACAATCAATTTCGTTTAGATTTAGTGGGAACATTACTGGAGTAGGGAAACCATTGCATCTACTCGCCTGCGGGCTGGCTGGCTGGCTTGTTTGCTTGCTTGTTCGCTAGTTGACTGGTTGGCTGGTTGGTCGGCAGGAAGGCTGGCTGGCTGTCTATCTGGCTGGCTTGCTTGCTTGTTGGCTGTCTGACAGGATGGCTGACTGACTGGCTGGCTGGCTGGCTGGCTGACTGAACTGGCTGGCTTGCTTGCTTGCAAGTTAACGTTTTTGCTCGCTGGCTTGCCGGCCTACTTGCTGGTTGGCTGGCTCGCTAACTGACTGGCTGACGTGCTTGTTTACTGGCTGGCTGTCTGGCTGTCTCGCTGGCTGGCTGGCATGACGGATAGTGAGTAACGTCACAATTGCTATTTTTACCTGTCCCTGTTACAAGACAGCCGGACGGCAAGTTTCATGTACTTTACACGTTCTTTTACTCTGTTGTTAATATAAACAAACCGCCACCCCATCAAGGCCCTGGAGATCTCCCCTTTGTTTAGGTCCGCCACCGCCCGCTGTCTGATCGCCTCGGCCAGTGTGAGCCCTAGTGATACCCTACAGCTCCTCCATTTCTGGCCTTGCTTTTTTTGCATCTGTCAACATCGGTTTGGATTAGACTGGGTGAAAAATAGGCGTTTACCCGAGTACTCATGAGCACTACTCATTTCCCGACAATATGAGTATTTCTGACCGGGAAGTTGTAATCATTTAATCATATACATACTCACCAGATGAGACGCGGATAAAGTAATTATGCATTATCGGGCTTGAAACAACGCGATGGAAGCGTTTTCTGTAAATAAACAAGGTGCACAGGCATCTCTCCCCCTTTTTGTCTCCCGGCAAAAAAATAAAAAAACAAAAAAAATCGTTGCTAGTTAGCTGGCCGTGTTAGACTTGATGAGTGACAATCTTCCTGGAAACTGCGGACTCAGGGAGTCAAGTAATCAAGTAGACTAGTACCCGGTACCCGTGAATATGATTACCATGAGTACTATTACCCGCGATTACCTCTCGAACAGGGTTAAGCCCTTTTCTACTGAATACCACCAGAGCAGAAAAATACTTCCGGTTTGTGGCTCTTCCGGTTGTTACAGTACCATCACTGTAGGATCATTCCATCCAACATGTCCTTTTCCTGAAACTGAAATTATTACTTGTCAAAAGCTTTTCATGTGCACGTATTTTCTTGAGATCGGCAAGTAAATTATCATATTCTAATACAGCTAAAGGGACACACTGATGTAAAGCATGTGCATTTCACTACAAAATCACACCACCATGCACACCCACAAGATTTGACATGGCATCATTTTTTCGTCCTGTCACACCCTCCTTCGACACCAGGCTGTTGATAAAACGTTTCACTAAAAAATTTTAAGTCGTAGATGGTGGCCGCCAAATAGCCGAGCACTACAATACCACCATAAGCACACCAAAGAAATTTGACATGCCACCATTTTTATCCTGCCACATCCTCCTCCCATATAAGAATAAGACGTTTAACTAACAAATTTGAAGTCGTTGATGGTGGCCGCCAAGTTGCCGAGCTTTCTCTTTCGGTGATCCAAAAGACGTTATATTTCTAACAAGCCTCTGGTAGCTGTGCACCTTTCCTCATTGTAACTGGCGCTGATCAACCAAAAACTTACCCCTGATACTTCTTTGGAAAGGAAGGGGTGTGGCTTGCCTCTTTGTCAGATTTCCAGGGACCAAACAAACGCAGCCTTATACTGTAGACATCATTTTAAATGAGCTCATTGAATGCTGCAAATTATTAAAGAAGACATAGAGATTGTAGAGAAAACACTTTTGTGGTTCAAAGGAGGAAAATCGGATTAGGCTATTAGAATTTCAAAACTATATAAGAAGAAAGCGGCTGTGCATTAGCCATTCAAGTAGGATGAAGTGATTGGTTTCAAACATGGACTCAGTAAACATGCTATGACAACAACTTTAATTTCTGTTTTACTGCACAACATGGTACAGTGCTGTAAACTGAACTAAAGATATTAAACAGACTTAAGCGTTCATAAGAAACATGCTATTATGCATTATCCTGCTCAAAGAAAGGAAATAGGTTATTCAATGCTTATGTATATCCAATGATGATAGCTGCATCAGCTTTTTAATGTTTTGCTGCAAGCGATAATACAGATAATAAAAAAAGACTCACAATTCCATAACAAAAGAGTGGCTGAGTATTATCCACTGGAAGAGCTTCAAAACTTAGAGCTCATCCCCACTACAAAAACTTCATCATATTTTACTGCAAAAAAATGAGTGCTGTAAATAAGTCTAACATCAAATTTACTTAAAATTTCCATTTCATAACGAGAAAGTGACTGACAAATGAACATTACCTACAAGAGTAGGATAAAGTGACCAGTTTTTAATCAAAGCATAGTTCACTGAAAAACAACGAGCGGTGTTAAACCTCAGAAAGATCACAAACAAACTCAAGAATTCATAAATGGCTAAAGTATGAAAGTGGCCATGCATTATCCACTGAAGTAAGAGGGAGAGAGAAACTGCTTTGGAATTTAAACGTACTTGTATGTAATATCCCGTCACGGTAGCTTATTAATATTGTAATGATGAATATGCAATCTCAAAAATAATAAAGAGTGTGAAAAAAAATAAAACATGTTGCTCTTCGTGTATGCTAACGGCCAACACCAAATGTCCGAAAATAATCGCCAAGAGGAAAGTAAGTTGATCGTTGCCAGAAATCGGATTTGTCTCGACAAATCATTTGTTTCCTATTTCCTAGGAAAAAACAACAACAAAAGACATTCGCTAGTCCAGTTTGGACAACAGATCGATAAGTTATAAAAATGGATCTAGATCTGAATTCTGCTCCGAATCGAACTTCGGATTCGACCCTAATTCGAGTTCTGCGAGGAAAAATGTAATCCAATTCATTTCTGTCTCGGCAAATCCGGAAATAATTCCTGACTTGTCTGATGCCGATTCCGATCTTGCATAAGCCTGTTGAAAATCGCACTTTTTTTTTTGCATTATGGTGTGTAATTTTTATGCAAAGTGTACAGGATTAGACAAGGACAGTGTGCCCCATAAAAATGCACTAAACATGTTATTTAGATAGGAAGAATAAAGGATCTCTTCTTTAAAGGTTTCGATAGGCTGTTCTGAACACGAATAGAGAAAGAAACTTATGTTATACCTGCCAGGTGTTTTGTTGTTTTTTTCATAGAAGAGTGTTTTGGACACCACCCCACCCCCTCCCCCAACGACCCCTACCCCACTTTTCCCCATAGATAATTCCTCACCTGCTTTGTACAATGTATAAGGGAAGGGCCTGGAAGCACAGTCTCTGTATATGATCCTTGGTATAGAAGGCTGGAATCCACGCTCCCCTCTGAACTTGAGACTGCTGCTCTTTCATTGCACACATATATAGGTGGCTGTGTGCGTGCGTGTGAGTGAATTGGAGTGTGTAAGTGTTTGTGTGCATATGCATGTGCTGTGCGTGTGAGCGTGTGTGTTTGTGGAGTTGTGCATTTGTGGTTGAATAATAGTCTATGTGTGCATCTGGCTGTAAAAGCGCTTCGAGCCCCCCGGGAGTGAAGCGCTATATAAATGCACTTTATCGTTATAAGATGATGAGGACTATAGACCCGCTCACTGGAACGACTCCGTACCAAAGCCACACGTTAGTAAGCTAGACACGCTGCCAGTTCTGATGTCTTCAGACGCGACAACAGTAATCCCCAACTTTTCCTGCAATTTTTTTTTGTCTTGGTCAGCAAGTTATTATCACTAGACTATATTAATCATTACTAACCCCAGCAAGGCAGCCTTTAATCTTCGTCTTCGCAACGCGTTTTCCAGTGATGCGGATTCTTCCTGTTATTAAGTTCCTTTAAGCTCTCGCTTTAGTACTTTTAAGAAATAGCATCGGTGACGGACTGTCTCTCTGTTGGTTCCAGAGCCATCAGCTCTTGCTTAAGATCATGCTGACAGCACGAATGGGAGATAACCTTGATAGTAAAAGTGCATGACCTATAGACACCGCAAATTTCATTAATTTCGCTTAACAACAGATTAATTGACAGCACTCTCGAAAGGTCATGGTGAAAGTAAATCCAGGTGACATTGACGATAATAAGAACAGAGCAGAATCGATGTACATCTAAATAGTATAAATCCTTTATTCTATCGGTGGCATCAAGTAGAGCACTCGATTCTGTACTGCTTAACTTTCTGCATCACCCAGAACTGAGCTGTTTATCTCTATGTATTAACTCAGTCTCGGGGGATCCACACAAAGTAATCCGGAAGTTAATTTGCTCAGGGTCGTGGCTGAGTTTCTGGACGATTTTTGGAGGGTTCACAAGGTGCACAGGGTTGTGGCGTCAAAACATAGATGGAAATCTTGGGATCCAGAAGGATTTAAGATCCATTTCAAAAGGTCTCAGAAATTCGCGAGAAGCGTAGATCTAGTCTAACTTCAAAAGTACAGTCTGTATTATAAAGAAAGATCGTGAATGAGTAGAAATCAGTTTACAGGGTCGAACACGCGAGCTTAATTTTGGGGAAAAACCCACAACCGACTTTGACATAGTACCACACTGGCTAATAGTTTCTCAGAAGTAGGACATAATCCATAATGTACCCCCACTAAGAAACTTTATTGTACTCTGTTCTATTACCGGCTAAACATAGTCGTTTGTCTGACTTCCTTTAAAAGTCAGAGTTCAGTTGGACTGGGTGAATTCAGGTCTTCCCCCGAAAACCGACAAAATCTAACGCGTTTTCGTGCCTGGAAATGATCTCTTTCTGTCGGTATTCCCAAAAGAGGTAAACTGAGGTAGGAGGCAGTTGTATGGCTTACTCATACTGCCATTGATCCTTACTACATTTATTTTGACAAGCGTCGTTTTTTGGTGGTTTTTTTTATAGTAAGACCTGCTTATCGGTGCGACCAATACTTATTTTTTTCATTTTTCCTCCTACATCATAGAAGCTGTGTTGTACTAGATTTTGTTGTTGTTGTTGTTGTTGTTGTTGTTGTTTCCACACAAGACCACATGATGACAATACAATACCGCAGCATTGTGTGCAGAAGTTTGGCCCTTGCCAGTACAAAGGTATGCAGGTAATGGTCGCGCTCATGAATAAAAGTAGGTCAAAGAAAAAAGCAATAAATTAATGGTCGCACTTAAAGTGCAGATCGCAGAGACAGGCTCCGACCTGCTTATTTCACTTAACTATAACAAACTGTGATCTAGATGGTATTTTATTAAACTGTTACTGGTATAAACTTATTATGAGGGATAACTGAAACGAAGTCGCAAAGGTTGCCTTACTGGTCAAATTAAATGAATTAGAAGTTCTTGTTTTTATTTCCAGGCTTCATTATCGATTTTTTTTTCATAGTGGCACCTGGGATAAAGATCTAGTGTTTTTTTTTTCTTTTTCACGTTTTGCATAAACGATGGACAGATTCTCTATCTTAAATTGTGAATTATTACAGATTCGAAACAGACGCCAAGAGTCTAGATTCCCTATCTTACAATAATAATGAATTATTACAGATTCGAAATATTTCATCGTGTCACGCTATCTGAAAATTTGTACCAGGATTACAAGAAGAAATTTTGTTACCATCATTATGGAGGAATTCACAAGGGATTTACCACTGATTAATGTGCTTGTACTACAGCCGCCATGCAAATACCACAAGAATAATAGTCTGCGTGGAACTCTTGCTGCCGCTCGTCGCTTCACACGTGATCCATTACATACGAGGGTGAATCAGAAAGTCCGTGGCCTCGCCCAGAAAACATGTGAATTTTAAGAAAGTGAAAACATCAAAGTCTTTCATAAGTTCTCACGGGACATATCAACTTTTTTTTTTTATGTAAGGCAGTGTGGCCAAACGATTATGGCGTTGGACTCAAGATCTTAAGGTCGTGGGTTCGATTCCCGACCACGGTCGTGTTGTAAGTGCTATGGGAAAGCATCTTATATACATTTTCCTCAGTCCACACGTCTAAAAATGGGTACCTGGCTATAGATAGTGGAAGATATCGTCAGAATGCTAGTGATCAGCGCCTGTAAATGGCCGCGGCACTGTATGGAGAGGAAAAAGTTTCATAGTGAACAGGTTTGTTTGGGTAATAATAATCTGAATTCGCATGAGCGGCCATTAACATAAATAAGAGACTCCTAAATTGTAGAAATAGTAGTAGTAATAGTAGTAGTAGTAGTTGTAGTAGAAGTCGTCGTCGTAGTAGTAATAGTAGTTTATAGTGTAGCAGTAGCCGCAGCAGTAGTAGTAATAGTAGTAGTAGTATTATAGTTTGTCCTTTAAAAAAAGACAAGGGTGCGCACCTCTGCAGAAGGACTTGTGCCGTCATGAAGTACCTCTGTGAAATGGTAAAGAGTCGGTGGGTATTCAGTTAGCAGAGTACTTAGACTTGCGTATGACTTTCTTCTTATTTAGCCATAAAGAGACGGGCTTCCGAAAATTAGCATTGCAAAACAAACGCCAGTGCACATCAATGCTCTGAAATTTCAGAAAGTTAAAAAAACCGAAACTGAGGTAAAAGTGATGATAGCAGCCTTACCGAGCCACACATACCAGAGGATCAGTTATAGTTAACTGCAGTCTGTTTATTCCGGTCTAGAAATGTAAACCGCTCAACATGAGAGTCTCAAATTTTGCAAGACATCCTGAAATGGTGAGGAAGGGCCCTGAGCCATATATCGTTGGCTCCAGGAAGCCAGTCAGGGCCCCATGGGATTCGGCGAAGTTTTTTAGTGCCTGGGGTGTAAAGAGAGAGATTACTGGAGTCAGTTTTGTGTGTGTATGTGTGTGTGTGTGTGTGGGGGGGGGNGGGGGCACAGTAGATGCTAAAGGCAAGCCATTATAATTGGCTGACAGCTAGCTGTCCTGTGCACTGACATTCTTTATAAAAATCCAGTTTTGCGATAAAAAGGGACGTTTAAATATTTGAAAAAGTAAAACAAGTTTGCTTGTCCTCTCCTCCCCTTTTTTCCCGCGGGTAACACCGTGATGTTTCAGCTAGTATACACTACAATCATTCAAAACGAAACCTACAACAACCATCTGAATACAGACCTGTGAACACAGCGGACTAAATAAAACAAAGTTCATCACCGGGTGTTGAGATATTCCACTGTTACTTCGGAAAATACAAAATCTGGAATATCTTTGCATTACGCGTCAAATGTGCCGAGGTGAACAATAACAGCAACCCTATAAGTGGCGTAAATTGTAGTGCATATCAGGAGGAGTAAAATTATATGTTCATTTTATTTTTTAATTCGGTTTAAATTACTGTCTCATTACAGCCATTTTTATGATTGTTCCCCTATTTTTATGTCATTAATGTCATTAAAGGTCGCCATTAACTTTTACTACTAGACAGTGATCATGAGAGGATGTTTCAAATACATGTGTTGCATTTTCCATAATAAAATCGAAATCCCAATTTGCTATGGGAAGGGACGCAAAGACAATAAATAGGCTCTAACGTGAAGAAAACAAACAGTTACTGAGATTTAAACGTGGCTGAATTTGGTTGTCAAATCACTCATGGAAAAGGTAGTATAGTCTTCAACTTCAGACAGTTGTTGTTGTTGTTGTTGTTGTTTTCTCCATAACAACCATGACTTATTGGGATACTTATACCGGTGTACAGCCAGAATACATCTTTATGAATATTCTGGGTGGATCGTATTTTTAACTGAGACAAACATTTTTTGTGTCTGTCCGACTGCCAGATCTTTGCTCCGAAGTTTATGAACTGAACTCGCTCGTACGGGCTATCTACTCTCTGTTTCAATAGATTATCATGCTCATTCAGAATCTGAAGAAATCTGATTTTCAAATCAACCAGTCTGTAAGTAATTTTTCCTTTTTTGAAGATGTCTGAGAAGTATGTTACTGGATTTTGTTACTCTAAAATCTCATCTCATCCAGCCAAAATACTCTCCACGGGGTACTGTGGTAAGTTCAGCCAAAATAGATCCGTCCTTTAATTAATGTCCCTAATGTTTACGACTCCGTTAGATGTCTGCGTTTCTCGAAACTCTAAACCCACGGGAGCGTCCACACACGTTGTCAATGCTACACTTAATGTGGAACTTCCTGGACCTCAAAACAGCTCCGTGTCCGGGTAAATTTAGTGCAAGAACGATAAGATATTCCTCAATAGGAACTTGAAGGTCCCGGGATTTAACATCTTTACTCCGTTTAATCCTCTCGATGTCAGTTGTCGGCGGCTAAATCTGGAACTGAGGGGATAGACAGCAGTTCTTCGGGGACTCGAATTAGATTTGATCAAATCTATGTTTACGATAGAACTGCGATAACGAAACCCAGAGAGAAATATTTGAATCTCCCACTGTGTTTTATGCCAAAACCATTTTCAAATGAAATCTCATCACTCCTTCTTATCTGCCCGAGAAATGGTTAGTATAATGAGAACAAAGCAAACTTGCATTGATCACACTTGCACTGGTTTCAGAGCGAAATCAGATGTGTGAGTGACATGAACTATTCTCTGATATTTCGTTAAATGTAAATTGTTCATTCACGGTGTTGTTTCCTTCCAGTAACACGTAAGCAAAAGTAGTCAGGCTGTTTTCTGCAGATCGTGCTTAAGCGTGATGATGATGATGGTGATGATGATGATAATGATGATGATGATGATGCTGGTGGTGATGATGAACAATGCATGTGTACCTTTGGTTCTTGAGCGGTCATCAGAGGAAAACTGGATTTTTGATAAGGGCGGTCGATATTTAAAGATAATAGTAACAAATCCCTTTTGACGTTTCTGTGCCTGAACAGCGAAATCTGATATGTGGCAAAGGCCTTACGGCAGACAACAATGCCTGGTGCAACCTTTGACTCATGAACTCTGACCAGGGGTAGCAACCCATATTTTGTTTCAGCAAATTCAAAGCAAGTACTGACGGTTACACAAATTTTTGCAAGAGAGTAGACTTTTTTAAAACAAATGTAAAGCCTCTCTAAATAGAAAAACAAAAGCCGCCAGGCAACTCGGCAATGATTTTATATCAGATTTCATAGATGTAGATGACTTTGTAATGAAATGCATAGGCGTTAGATGAACTCGTTTCTACAGCTTTTATAGCATATTTTAGCCATAATAACTTGAATAAAAGTTATTTGAGTACGTCATTTTGAATGGCTCTAGCTTTCTGACAAAATGACGGGGCAAATAAGGCCATCAATCTGATTTCGGAAACAAAATTAATGTGGCGGATACTAGTACTCACCCCGCCTTTGCAATGCCTGTCACGTAGAGTGTGGATGACAATGTAAGAGTTTACACATAGCCAAGAGCTAACATGATAGGAGAGCTCTTAAGTTCTTCCTCCTCAGAACAAATCTAATGGAAAGGGTTAATTCGCGTTGGCGGGTAACTTGATTTTGCCCGAATTAGATGAACCTTGCACTTTTTGAGAAAGGATGAGAAAATGTCTCAGGCAGGGTTGCCATTCCTAGTGATTTTTCACTTGATTTAGTGCAAGTGAGAATTTCTAGTGTTCTAGTGAAAGAAACGCGAACAATTGAAAAAAAATCTAGTCAAACCGTTGCAAGCACAAAAAAATGTTGCACTTTATTTATTTTGATATTTCTGTCCTCTGTTTAGGTAAATTGTAATACTGAACACTGATAGGAACATATAACCATATAACGATCAACTTACTAAGCTATAGCTTAAACTCAGCCTAACCAATACCTAAAGCACATACATCCGATCTGAAGTCTGTATCCAGAATACTGTGTAAAAAAAATGAAAGTTGTTTACATGTCCATTTAGGTCAAGCTCTTGTATTCCCAGAGCGTCACTACCAGGCGACTTCGCTACGAATTATTTTTCATTTGTTTTGGCTCATTCTTTGTTGTTTGTTCACTGCATTCTTCTAGCAGTTTATCTGCCTCTGTCTATGCATCCATGCATTTAAAATAACATGACTATGTTAAATATCATATTCAGTTGCAGCACGTATCAAACGAGCGCATGGTGAAATCTAATAACATTTGGCTTTAGAATCAGGGGAAAAGGCAAAAAATCAGAATGGCATCCCTGGGCCCAGGGTGATATTTCCTGAGTCGCCATATCTCGGAAGAACGTCTGGCCTCAGGTGCTTCTCACAGGACAAAACAAAAATGGGAATCTGCGGAGGGGAGAACATCCAGGCATGACGAGAATTCGTAATTCTTCTTTAGGAATAGTTCTTCTTCACTGTTTATTGTCTATATGGAATCAGATATGTGGACGAATTTCCATTTTCTATGAGGCAATAAAGGATTGCGTTTTTGTTTACGACACAATGTTGCACTCTCATAGACCATGGAACCCAGGCGAATTTCGTAGGATACTCCCGCCTGGAACATGGTGTAGGGTTAGGGACAAGGTTGGGTATAAGGACGAAAAAGTAAACTTGAGGCAGTCCCAAATTTATCAATGCCCAGGAACTCTCTTACATGTGTTTTCTCTTTTCTAATCCGATCCTTAATGCTGATCGAAGATTTAGGCAGGAATGTCCTACGACAATGTGCATTAAGGAAGTCAAACAGATGTAAATGGTGCCAGTGTCAGACAGCCTAAATATGCTTCAAGTTAAGATTTAGGTTTATGCATAATTTAAGGGCAGTATCATGAGACTCTTCAAAGGGCCTATGCCCATGGTTAGGGACAGGGATCGAACCCTGGACCTCGGCTAATCTTGTGAGCAATGTCGAGAAGCTTAGCTGACACACCTTCAAACTTATGAACGTTAACTGGCGGTAGGGAGAACGTACCGTGTGCATATGCAAACCAATATTTCCTCTACAACATATAAATCAACCAGATTCATGAAACCTTTACTATCGAAGACTTATTTTGATGCAGACTTATTTTAGATGTAGTAGGTCCTTTACAGTTCTGGGTAGCTTTTATGCTGCTAGAGAAAAATGATTATTCCAGCATATTACGATGGTATGTTTTCAAGTAACAATGTTTGCACATACCACGTGAGTTTAGGGGTCAAGTAACGCAATCTTTTTAGCACCTTTTAACATTTCAACGGGTGGCTCTACCTTTTTCGATATATATCGTCCTTAATATATATAGTGTTGGGAGGAGCGTGATGTCCTGTTGATGTTGTCGACGTTGTTGTTTTGGGTTCTCCTTCTTCTTCTTTTTCTTCTTCTTCTTCTTTTTCTTCTTCTTCTTCTTCTTCTTCTTCTTCTTCTTTGTATTACACACAGTGCAAGAAACTTCTGATGACTAATCCATTTCCTATTCCGAGCTCACTCTGACTCCAAACAAAAATATATAGAAACTTTGCGAAACAAAGAGCATGGCTGCAGCTCTGAAAAAGACTTGACCATGAACAAACATGCAGATTTGTTATATTTAAACACACAGAGTTACAGATAAATCTTCTTCATAGAGCTAACAAAGATATGGTCTAGGACATTGTAAACTATCAATAATTGCCTCAAAGCCCTTAGAAAATGTTTCATATTTCACCCTTGCAGTTTCTCAAATCTCATCAATTATATTACGTCTCTCGAACGGCGGCAATAAACACACATAAAAACAATATCACCTTATTCCAGACTTTTAGCAACAAACAACCTTACACTCAATTTCATGCAGGAAGTGGCGTCCCGTTAACTGCCTGATATTTTCTGAGACTTTATTGCTAAGCTGCAGGGAACTTCCAGTAATTACTGGCAATCACGATAAACTGTTTTACAACAAATGGGTTAAAATGCAGTCATGCTGTTGATTTGTGTTTCATTTAAAAGCAATCGTTAGCTTCCCTAATGTTAATATGACTAAATCGAACAAACACCGATTGTAAGCAACAGAAAATAATTGTTTTTGGCAAGTTGTGTATTTTCTAAAATTTGATTTGAATTTTGTTTGCTAAACACAAATTATGACGTGGCGTATAAATCTTTCTGTATATATGTGATCGTGATTTCGGGCCATTTAGCACAAGGAGGCTTCAAGGAGGCTTAACTACAAATATTATGATAAGATTTTAAGTGTTTTTGGGTTGTTGTTTTTTTGCCTACTCCTGTTTATATTATGCGCCTCTTCTACGCCTAATGTTCGTTGTCTGAAAAAACAAATCACTTAGGAAATTAATCGGAAAATCAGGAAACGAAACATCACGAGTGAATCAAAACAAGAGCAGCGTTTTTTTTTTTTTTTTTGCGAATGTTGCAACTGTAGAAAGCTTGCGCATTTACGAAGGAATTTTTATTACCAAATTTAGTACATCTGTGCTCTCTGCACCCTTGGTAATGTTCAACATGCAGAGTTGGTGTAGTTCTTATGATGGTAAGACTTCCAATCGTTAATGTGCAAGCTCACAAATAACAAAAGGTTTCTTGAGCTCAGAAAACTTCCAGCTGTGTATGCCAAAGGTAACAAATATGTTCCTAACAACCAGTTCATTCACACTTCCAATCCACTCAACTATCATTCGCACACACGCTCATACTTCTTTACACATCTCTCTCTTTCTCATCATCTTCCTCTCTCTCTCTCTCTCTCTCTCTCTCTCTCTCTCTCTC
>JAWQUT010000098.1:772479-789979 GCA_033807755.1 Ellobium chinense
TAAGGGGGAGAAGAGGCAGAATGTGTCTGAGATGACAGCCAGACAGACAGCCAACCAGCCAGTCAGCCAGCCAGCCAGCCAGATAGACAGACAGACAGACAGATAGACAGACAGCCCCGCAACTAGACAGACAAAGAGATAGGCACACAGATCCATCAGATCTTCTGAAATTTTTTTTTTTTTAAATCAGTCTATTCAGGTCTCTCCTCAGTTAGGCTCTAACATCATGGATTTTTGTGTGTGTTTTTTGGTATGATGACCGAGTTAGGAGCTCTTCTCTTTAATGCTACACCGAGCCGATGAATTTTAGACTGCGGAAAGCTGTTTAGAAGTTCTTATTTTTTTTAAAAATCGCAAATTAACATCCTGTTAAATTACTCACATCAAACATGTACATTATCATGCCCATAAATGCGTTTCCGTCAAAGTTCGTTTTTAGGAGTCTGAACAATTTTTGGGGTGCTAACCTCAATTATCATACAACCATTATGAACCCCTTTCAAAGAACGGATCAGAGGACTGGCATATTATATGCTATGCATAGGGTCTATTTTATGACATGTTTATTCTTATAGCACCAACGAGCTTCAAAGACTGTTTATGTAAAATGAAAGGCTTGATTTTGTGACCGGAGAATCAAATACGGTAGTCTAACCCATTGAAGTTGTAACCCTTCCTCCCCCCTCACCCCCCTCCCCAACATGTCCAAAATCACGACCACCACTACCACTGTCACCTTTATAATTACCATAAACATATACAGACACACACACATAAACACACACGCACGCCAGCACACACACACACACGTGCGCACACACACACACATACACACACATATACAGATACACACACGCACACACTCACTCACGCACTAACTCACGCACTCACTCACGCACTCACGCACTCACTCACGCACTCACTCACTCACTCACTCACTCACTCACTCACTCACGCACTCACTCACGCACTCACGCACGCACTCACTCACTCACTCACGCACTCACTCACGCACTCACTCACGCTCTCACTCACGCACTCACTCACGCACTCACGCACTCACTCACGCACTCACGCACGCAATCACTCACTTGTGCATATATGCCAATAGTGTCTGGCATATTTGGTATGCAATTTTCAATATAATGGATAGGGGAGGGGGGAGGAAGGGTTTGGATTTGAATTAAATTTCAAAGGCTAGAAAGATGAAAGTACTTTTGTACACTCAGAATAGGTGAGGTTTTGTCACTCAATTATAAATGTGTTGTTGTTGCCCTATTTACAGTGTGAAAACTGAAAAGACCTTAAATATTAGGTAGTCTGATTTACTGCCAGAGTTCTCAAAATCTAATTAGTCTTGGGGCAATATGCAATGTGCCAAAATTTTGACGAAGGATTAAGCAGTACGCGTGGAAAATATTTTGATTCATACTGGGACGCCTTGATAAATTAATGAGGGAATGTAAAAGTGTATCGAGCCAACACTGAACAAAAAACAAATCTTTGACATCTTCATACCCTAAGTCATCTGATGCATATTTTACTTCTTTTTGGTTTCTTTGCTTTTTAGCTTTGCCATCGTCCATACTATGGCGTAACGATTGTAACGTCCAGAATGAAACACATGCCCCCAAAAAAGAGTGTCGTGCGTGGATGTCATTGTTTGTTATGTGCTCAGCACGAGGTTTAATATTTATATACTAACGATCAAAAGTAAGTATACACGGCAATCATAACCCATAGCAAAAGGAGATGAAAACTGATTTTTTCAAACGTGGAGTTTATTTTCAATTAAGTTCACGGAAAAAGAACTTCTGGGGCTTGAATCTGGGGTCTGAAATCCCACATTTTGTGGAGGAGGGTCAAAACACAAAATCAGAATCAGCGTCCATGAGTGAGTCCCAACTACAAGATGACGAATCTTGGTTGCAAACCTTCTCATTCGCATTCATAGCTATAAAAGTCAAGTCACACTTGAAACTAGTATCGTGAGTATATAAGCGTGACAAAACGCTGTGATTCTCGGCTCGAAAAATGCTTTGCAGTTTAAGATAATCCCTGGTGGCCGTTTTACTTATACAGTGGAGCACGGATAACATGCTTGCCTTGGGACCAAGCAAAAGTTTCCTTGTTAACAGAACTACGTATTAACCATACATGTGCCCTTAGAAAAAGAAAAATCGGGATAAAAAATATTTACTAAGTGTCGGTGCTTACGTACTAAGTATGCCTGTATTGTACTTAAAATATGGTTTCGGACTCATTCAGCCTCATGCGACTTTTTCAAACCTGAGAAACAGCTTGTAGCGACACAGCGATATGACAAAATATGAAAAATCATGCATAGCGTAAAATGCCTGCCGGCAGTGTTCTCGTACTTAAATGGTCTTCGTGATATTTATTTTTTTTTTGTCATCCATTTGAATGAAGTTGCTTCTTAGTTGTTTTTTTTTTGTGTGTGTAGTCTAGTACATTCGCAGGGGCGTTTTAGATCAGACTCGGCATCTGAGCATGAAATGTGTAATTTTGCACTGCATTTCCTCAAAATGGTCGCTGTAGAGCAAGAGTGGACCATCCCACATTTGCTGGGTTTTGAGAACTTAAGGGATGAAGTTTATGTTGTCATTAAGTTATAAAGACTTGTAAAAAGAGAAGAGTTGGTGTTTGAAGTCCTCACAGCTGGGAAGTTGCAATTCAACCGATATTTATAGCACGACTGAGTCAATATCTGTTTATAGAACACATTACCATCAATTTCGCAAAAAAATGTTGGATGGCTGACTCTTGCTTTACGGCCACTAAATGATTCATCAGACATTCAAATAATAAAATCCATTAAAGTTTTTCAGTTATAGCAGCCAACAAGCTTTGTCTGTAGCAAATGTGTGAATATATTTTTTTTTAGTTCTAATTTATTACGTTAGGTGTAGAATAATAAGCAAAAATAAGAAAAGTGTAATGTTTTATTGTGAAGCAGCGTGGCCTAATGGTTACGGCGTTGGACTCAAGATCTAAAAGTCGTGGGTTCGATTCCCGACCACAGTCATTTTGTAAGTGCCTTGGGAAAGCATTTCCTTCTCACTTTCCTCAGTCCACCCGTCTGTAAAATGGGTACCTGGCTTTAGGCAGTGGAAGATATTGTCAGAATACTAGTGATCAGCGCCTATAAATGGCAGCGGCAATGTATGCTCTCCAGGGAGTCGAGAAAGTCCTAGAGTGATCAGGCCTGCTGGGGTAATGATAGTGTGAAGTCGCGTGAGCGAGCATTAGCCTGGATAGGAGACTTGTGAACCGCATTATTATTATTATTATCATTATTATTATTATTATTATTATTTAACATCTAGATCGACGTAGTAATAATTGTTTTGAAGATTAAAATGCAATGTATAAAACTATATAGGCCTATTCACCAGTCGAGGAATCAACTTGTCCACCCATTTTTCCCTCCAATTCATAAATATGTATCTGAAAACGTTTTGTTTATGCTACTGCACATGATAGGCTACATCTCTTTCGGACTTCATCATCACACATTACGAGAATTGGTTGAAAACTACAAGGAAAGTTTTAGTGATTTTTTTCTTAATTTTCACAATTCCGAGAACTTCACATTAAATAATAGAACTTTTAGTTTCTTAACTATTACAACAGTTTAAAAAATAGAGTCAGAGTAGACTATATGGTTTCCACCTCACTGTGAACATTGAAGCCAATGAAAATATAGACAAGAACAGCACTGTTTACCTTTAAATATAAGTTGAAAGAAAAAACAATATATTTCAGAGCTTAACTATTCCTGGTAGTTTCTCAGATGTCGTGACTGACCCTAACTGACTAAGCTTGCATTTTCTCCATGGAAAACTCGCCTGCCAGCAAAGCGTCAAGTACTCTCCAAGCTAGTTTTTGGATCATTCGTTAGATTACGAGTATAGAGAACCCATATTATGGAGAGCCTTTGCCTTGTTACATTCAAGAGAGCCAGTCAGTAACCCCCTACGGTGCCAGGGGATCTAGTTTCGCCGAGAATCATTCAGGCAAGGACAGTCGTGGATTTGGGCATGGCCAAGATGGCCATGTTTGGGCAGGATGGGCACAATGGGCATGATGGAAATGTGGGCAAGATGGCCATGACTGGCACCATGGCCACAATTAACACGACAAGTACTATTGGCACAAAGGCCCCAATGGTACGATGGCCACTATGAGCAACATGGGCACGATGTGCATTCGGTGGCTACTCTGGCCATAATGGCACATCTGGCATGGTGGTCAAGATTCGTTTGATGGGAACGATGGCCAAAATGACCACAATGGCCCGACGGGCATAATGGCCTATTAGATGAGCACGACAGGCACCATTGGCATGATGGGCACTCTCCTAGGGCCCCACGTGGGAAGAGCAGAACATTTTTGTAGATCATAATAGAGGGAGAAAAGACACAGAGAGACGAAGAACGAGAAAAAGAGAGAGCGAAGGAGCTGGACGAATGTGAGCTTTCATCGTTAAATCTTCTACTGTGGCTGAATTTCAAATCCTCAGAGGGCCCCGTACCGTATTCGTGTTCACGGTCCTTCGGATCCTAAATTCGCCCTCTGGTCAAGAGAATGGTCCGAAACAGCGATTGGATTTGTTTATCTCTATCTTTTTTTTTTTTTGGTGGATTATGATTATTCATCTGCACAAAAATAATGGACCATAAGCTAAAAGAAGAAATGCATTCAGCGGTAGACTTTATAACACTGGTAGTAGCAGAGGAACCAGGAGAAGATCCTGTAATCAAGTCTATCTGTCATGAACCTTTACAATTTTGACATGGTTAAATTACAGACAGACAGACAGACAGACAGACAGACAGACAGACAGACAGACAGACAGAACAGACAGACAGACAGACAGACAGACAGACAGACAGACAGACAGACAGACCAGCAGGCCGATAGGCAGGCAGGCAGACAGGCAGGCAAGCAGAGAGAAAGACTGATGTATGGACATACGTTTAGGTAAACGAATGATCGGACTGACTGACTGACTGACAGACAGACGTGCGAGTAGGCTGGCTAGCGGATGGATGGATGGATGGGTGGATGGATGGATGGAGGGATGGATGGATGGATGGATGGATGGATGGATGGATGGATGGATTCGATTTCAATATTCGCATTCAGCTTTATCTGACCTCCTCGAACGCTCGGTTATTTTACATAATTGTTCCTTTGGATAGAAAAATCTCGTAATTGCCATAATATTTCTGGAAACGCCTCGAGGAGAGACACGTCAGTCTATTTGCCGGTGTAATACCACAGCTCGTGTCAGCTTGACTTAAATCCTCTAGGAATCTTTACCATTGGCAGAGCCTTGGCAGCAGCTGACCTCCATTATAAATTCCAGAGTGCGTGGTGTGGGAGGGGTTTATCAGGAATTGTCACGAGATGAATTGTTGAGTGTGTGAGTGTGTGGTGTATGAGTGTGTGATGTATGAGTGTGTGGTGTATGTATGTGTCTAGAGGTGGAGAAAGTGAGGAGCAGTGGCAGACTCAGGCATGGTTCTGATGGCCGCAAATGTGTGTGTGTGTGTATGTATGTGTGTGCGTGTGTGTGTGTGTGTGTGTGTGTGTGTGTGTGTGTGTGTGTGTGCTATGGAAAGAAATAGAGAGGGAGAATGAGATAAGGGAAGAGTGAGAAGAAATAGTTGATCGGACCACAGTTCACCTGTTTGACTGAAGTTTCCCAAAGCATGGAAGTCTTATGACAGTGTGTCCTGCGGACCTTTAAATGAGCCCGGAAAGGAGGATGGAGTATTTGGAGAGAGGGGGTAAAAGATGGGGTAGAACTAGAGCTTTTGCGACATCATGGGACAGTCGGCACTCCTGGACATTGATTTTAGATATTTTTTTTTTGGTACGTTTTGACAAATTAATGTCATTTGCTAACTGGATGTTCGGAAAGAGAAATGTGTTTGTTTCGTTTTGCGGTGATTTCTATTTTTTAACCTCGTTGTTACCGGATTAAATTATGATTTCTGGGTGTTCCCTTGAAAGTAAACTTCCGGGAATTAACTGAAACCAGTGCTGGGTCGACTGTTGGTTAATCTAATCACATCCGTTGTTTGCAGGGCGCAGTTCTATATTAAGATACCGAGAAGACTTCGTTATCTATCACTACGTTATCAATGACTTCGTTATCTATCAGGTTCGTCATTTCCCGTAGGCCAATCATGTTTTAGAGAGGGGTCTCCGGGCTGACCCTACGGTGTTCGGACACTATCCGGTAGGCTCCGAGATAGCAGAATTGATATCTCTGACTATTTCGTGCAATCCTACTATAGGACCCATGCCACTCTACATTTCCCTATCTACTTCATCTGTCAATTCATGTTAGTCTTGTTAGTTCATTTTTTCCACGCATTGCGTAAAAGTCTATTACACTCTTTCCTCATTACATGAGGTATCCGTGAGAATAAGGGAGATAATAAAGATCAATAGTATACGAAACGTAAATAAATAGGAAACTCATTTACTCGGAGAACGAGGCAACAGAAAAATCTTCAGAGAAAGATATCCTGGTCTAACAACTGTTTCGGCCCTTTGACTTCCTGACACTCTAAAGGGGCTGGACCACATCTGGGTCATGACTCCAAAGTGTCCTCCTGTTGATATTTTTCCCGCCTCGGGAGGGATTGGAACCCGCAACCTCCACTTTTATAATTCCTTGCTTCATAAAAAATATCATCTCTGCCACCATGAAGCATAGTGAAAGATGTTTTTTAGGTATGATTAAACTAAATGTACCTTTGCTTTAGCCACGATAGTCCGCGTTCCAGTGAATCACAGGGTGGAGTTTTAATTCTCAGTTCAAGCCCTAGCGGTGTAACACTTCAGAGCTTGTGCATTCACGATGGGACGTCTTACCATGGTGAGCATTAAAATATAGTGTATCGGTGCTGAATGCACCCTAAGTAGCGTTTAAATATGCAGAGTTGATGTAATTCTTACATTGCTAGGAGATCGTTAATGCGCAAGCTCTCATTACCAAGTATATTTTCCCCACGACGTTTAAAGTGTGACAGTCGGCCTAAAAACTACAAAAGAGGAGGGGCACTCTTATTGGTGACATTGATGTTACAGTAGTGCTCAATGTGTTCGTTATTTCTTGATAAGCTGGAGTTCTTTAGTGCTGCGCCCCTTTGTTTGTAGTGTTTTGAGCCCCTGTGGTGTCCCAATAGTGTCACAGCTGCCATATTGTCCTAATCTCTCAGTCCAAGACTCTACCTCCTGAGACTGTTCACAGACAATCTTTTCTTTCTTTTTAGGGGCAACGTCGGGGACAGATTTTATAGCAGGCACCAGACAGCAAAATCTCGACAGTCTGGCCTAGCATCTTATTGATGTATGGTAATGCGGAAAGACACGTATCTCCTGGAAAGAGGTGAACGCGAGTTATACGATGGGTCTATAACAACACAGTTTATTGAGTTTATTGATCTAGGCATAAGCCAACCACATAAAATGAAATGTTACATCAATACAAAGGAACACATGAAAAGGAAGAAAAAAATATAGACTATATATACAGATAACTGCTACTAAATTAAATTTATCATTTACATATCTTGTCTCTTTCTCTTTCTCTCTGTTTCACTCTCCCACTAACTTTCTCTTTCATTGTCTTATTCACACTCTCTCTCTCTCGCTCACTCACTCTCCCTATCTAATGATAACAGTTATAACTTCCACAACATCGCATTTGAACAGACACGTATATGAAACAGTAAATTAACACCCTTCCCACCTCTCTGCCAGAAAAGGAACGAACACTTGTGTCACTTAAACTGTTCATATTCTCTTAAAATGTGATAGAAACACAGCCATATCTCTCCACTCAAGGTTGCAGGAGCCTAATAACAGGTCCAACATTAGAAAATATCAAGAGCCAATGATAACAGGATATAAATTAAGTTTGCCCTTAGAACAGATTGTGTGACATTGACCGTATCATCTGAAATCACAGAGCAGAAGTGGTGAAATGAAGTCCTGAATTTGTGAAGTGAAAAAAAAAAGAAGAAATATTGCTGGTAGGATTTCTCAAGGGTGCGAACAGCTTTCATTAGTGCAAGCTTGTGATCTGCAAAAGAAAGCCTAATTTTCGACTACTTTTTAAAAATATATATCTAAATTGAAATTGTGAACTCTAAACAAGGGATCTCACCCCCACCCCCACCCCAACCCACTCTAAACAGCATAATGCTTGATCACCTCCCGTCATTAAGGACTGGCCTTGACCTTCATGGAGCGTTCCTGTGTTTCGAAGAGGATATTTGTTGAATGGCACGAAGAGGCGATACCACTATGGACGCCCGTCTCACGAATGAGCGTATGCCATTTTTTGGATGTTTTGAGCTGAGACTACTTTTCGAACTACTACACGAAGTGGTGTACTGATAGCCTTAATAGTTTCGGAGATATCAAGCATTTATTGATTAGTCGTTATATAATCAATCCTAAATCTCACTGAAACTTGGAAACGCTGTCTTGAAAAAAAAACAACAAAAAAAAACGACCAAATGTCGCATACGCCCCTTCGTGAGATGGGCATCGATATCGCTCCTGCAACCTCAATGTACTTATTTAGCCAGGGCGGTGTTTATCCACCTAATGAGGGCAATTTGCGCCTGATGTATTTTTGTACTTTACCCCCCAAATTCCCATACTGGCTGGCTGCTGATCCTGACAGCCACCTGTCCTAAATGGAGGCGAATTGGACGCCAGACAGGGACGCGAGTGGCTACTGGGATTCATTACACGGGCATCAAGAGGGGGTACCCAATTTACGAGATGTCATTTCTCTTTGACTGAGGGCATGCTCACAAGGGTGATGGGCTTTTTTAGCATCCACAGGGGCGATTTCCGGGGATGAAGTGAGGCCGTGGGAGGAAGGGACTGAGCTGCACTTTTAGGGCTGGGTCTTTTGAAAAGTGGTCCAAAATCAGTTATTGAACTGTTGTTTAGTCGACTTCGAATAGACTAGCCTCATTTAACCGTATCCCATATTTTGCTTAGAGGCATTTTTTGTTGTTGTGTGTATTGTGGTGGAGGAGAANNNGGGGGGGGGGGGTAGGAGACGGGTATGAATGCTGAGAATAATTACTGCAGCTTATTCATATACTTCTCTTAAATGCATCTTTCCTCATGCCTCTGTGGGTTTCTGTTAAACGGACTTGATTACCGATGCCCTAGCAATTAGCTGCTCTGTTTCCATTACTGTATAATAATAATGGAACAGCAGAATACTAAGGGAATCCTGCGATGCTATGTGACTTCTGTAAATCTTCAATTACGGGAGCTTTCAGGGAGAATACAGATGACTTAGGTCCGAGAATGTGGTGTTTTACTGCATGTTTGTCAGTGTGTTTGTGGGCGCTTGTGTGCATGAAACAAAAGACGGAGGAAGAGATGAATGAAAGACATTGAGAGAGAGAGAGAGAGAGAGAGAGAGAGAGAGAGAGAGAGAGAGAGAGAGTATATATATGTTCATATGTGTAACACATACATTGTACGCCTGGTATTGCTATACAGTCAACTCCGCTTAATCACAATTCTTCGGGTGCATGGAAAAAAGTTGTTCTTAAAAGAAGTTGCGATTATATAATGACTTTTACGCAGAAATATACTACGTTATTATGTGAACATTGTTGCAATTATGTGAAAGTTGCGATCAAAGCGGAGTCGATTGTATTATCATTTGTCGCGCACAGAGTATCGAATTTACAACATAATTGATCCCGCGCCACTTAATGACTACAGAATATGTACATGTACTGTGATTGACCTTAGCTCTAACGCCAATCCAGTCTTAACCCAGACTGAAATCAATACCGTAAACAAATATAGGGGACAGGACTGGAGAATGTATCGTTTTCAGTCGGGGGTACAGGGTATCGTCATGTTTTGGAGTCCGACATGAATATGACTCAGTGAGCAGATAATATGATCGTAATCGGTAGGGGTACAATGTACTGCCATAGATCTTTTTAATAGATTAGGGTGATCACGAATTCTCGGGCTATTTTTTAATCGGACTAGGGTGCTAACTTCCGGTTTACCTTGTTTCAACATGATGGAAGGTAGAGATCTTCATCCCGTGCTGAGAAGCAGACATTTTTAGACGTGGATGATTTGTGAAATCTGGCAGCACAAGTTCAGGGAAGAAAAGAAAATCGCGAACACTCGTCTTGTCGTCATGCCTTAAGCACTCAAACATTCTAAATTGGTTCTGACTGTGTTAGCTCCGCTCGGTAAAAGACACCTGGCAAGAAATTCATTCAGCTGCACTTCCCACTGCACCAGATTGCCCTATTTCATTTCAACCCACCTGGAGGAGTTTTCTGGGGTCCCTTCGCATTTATTCTATTCACTGATGTTTGAAGCCTTCGTCTCAAGCAGCACTATAGAATCTAAGGTCTTTGCATCAATCAGAACTAGCTTCGCATCGCGGAACACAACATTTTCTATCTCTGTTTACTGGTCCCCGGAAGTGAATGTACCACCCAGCCTGCTCATGACTATTCCATGAGAAAGGTATACATGTCTTGGAGTGCGCCGTAGATTCTCACACTGTGTGTCTAATCGAAATCGGTCGGGGAGTACCATCAGTGTCTCAACTCAGTGTCGTGTGTGTGTGTACGAATATCATTATGTATTCCAGAGGCTATTTACTTTCTGCATCTTCTTTCCTCCATTCAGCCATACCGCTTTTCTCGCTTCTTCCTTCCATTCTTTCATAACGCTTTTCGTCGTTACTTTCTTCCATTTCGTTATAACGCATTTCGTCTCTACTTTCTTTCATTACCCTCATAATGCTTTTCGTTGCTTGGATAGCTTACCCTGAAACACGCTTCCTTGACCGAAATTCGAGTTTTGAAACTTTTGGAGTACCAATAACGTCGTTTGTGTTATGTCAAAACCTCAGACTTCTGGTTCGAGTAGTTTGGTAGTACGATAGAAAACTGCGAAACAATTCGTACTATAATTCATAGATAGGAACAGATATCACAAATCTGTACGCATTTGTTCAGAATGCCACGAATGAGCAAGCTAGTTCTCTTTTCAGACTTGAGTCAATGTTGAACTTTTGCACCAAACAATGTCAGTGTCAAAAACAGATAAAACTTTTATTTTTTTGAACTATAACTCGGTAATTTCTAGTTCAACAGACTGGACGCTGTTGTATATAATTTGGCATTCTCTAGTCGAGCTTACTTTCAAAGAATCGCTTTGCTACACAAACTATTCACGAAAATGAAACAGTATTTGTATTTCTGCTTCTCTTGTGAAATTTAGATTTTGGCTTTGTTCGGAGTATTGCATTCAAAGGACCACCTTCCTTCATTCCCTCATAACGGTGTTAACATTATTTTCATTGCGCCTCCCCACAGATTCTCTCGCCCTCCGCGAACTGCAGGATGTTTAACCAAGCGTACAGCAAGTCAGAGGTTTTGAATTCCAAGCACAGAGAGCAAGCAATTTTCTGGTGACGAGCAAGCTTGACGGGGCAATGACCGCACTGCTCTGGTGGCAATCAAGTTAGCAGATAACAACATTGCAAACTGTGGCTTTAGGGGTGAGTACTTCATGTGTGTCATGTGTGCTCCTTCTATCCCTCCGCTATATCCTCTGCTTATTCCGTCTGTGTCTCTTAGCTTGCTGGATTCAAGTTTTAACCACATATGTTGGAGGTCCATAAAAGTTCCCCATCATTTCCCCTATTCCATCACGTTTACAAGTGTTATGTGTGCATTTGGAACAGTCCTAAAGAATTTCCAATGTGTAATTAGGTTGAGTTTAAAGGTAGGATAAGGGTTAGGATCAAAGTTTAGGGAAGAGAGAGGAGATCCTTAGATATTGTCGATGTGTGATTGGGTTAGGCTTAAAGGTAGAGTTAGAGTTAGTAGCGAGGTTAGGGAAGACAGGGAAGGTCTTGGGTATTGTCTATGTGTAGTTGGGTTGGGTTTAAAGGCAGGGTTACAGTTAGTAGTAAGGTTAGAGAAGGAAGAGTAGGTCCTTAGATATTGTCCATAGTCAGGTTGGGTTAGGCTTAAAGGCAGGGTTAGAGTTAGTAGCGAGTAGGTTAGTGAAAAGAGAAGAGATCCTTAGGTATTGGACATGTTTGATTGGATTGGGTTTAAAAGCAAAGTTAAAGTTAGGAGCGAGGTTAAGGAAAAGCGAGAAGGTCTTAGGTATTGTCCATGTATGGTTAGGCTTAAAAGGCAAAGTTAAGGTTAGGAGGGAGTTAAGAGACGATAGAGAGGGTCCTAAGGTATTGTCCGTGTGTAGTTGGGTTGGGTTTAAAGGCAGGGTTAGCGTTAGTAGCGCGACCAGGGAAGACAGAGAAGATCCCCAGGTATTGTCCGTGTGTGGCTGGGTTCAAAGGCAGGGTTTGAGTTATTAGCGAGGTTAAGGAAGAGAAAGAAGGTCCTGGGTATTGTCCATGTGTAGTTGGGGTGGGCTTAATGGCACGGTTAGGGTTAGGGGAGGCTAGAGAAAAAAGGGAGTCCGCCGATATTTTCCAAGGAATCTCCTAAAGAGTGACTTCTCATCCCAAAATTTGATTCTGAGTAAAGTACATCTTACTATGCGAGAGTCCCAAGATTATGCTAGATGGACAAGCAACATTTTGAAAACCACGGGGATGATTTAAATGTGTGTATGTATACTTAATGTCCTTACCTGGGATCAAATCTGTGCTTTCAGCTGTACATAGCTCAGCAGCTCGTCTGTATGGCGTCTGGATCCCGGATAGCACCCCGTTACCTGTTTCTAATTCTCTCAGGCTTTCCCCTCTTCCTTGTTTGCCATGGATATTGAATGCATTTTTTTATGTTGTGAATTCTCTACTCATCCACTCGTGAGAAGTAGAAAGAAGAGGAGTAGAAGAACCAGGGCTGCGTCTCTTTTGGTCCCTGTGACGTCGAGAAAGGGGCCGACCATATGTTCTTTGGTCGATCTTTAGCTAAGGAAGTATCAGGGGTATGTTTTTGGGTGAGGCCCGCCAGTCACAGTAAGGAAGTGTGCACATCTATTAGAGGTTTGTTAGAAATGTGACGTCTTCTGGATCACCGGATGGGGAAGCTCGGCAACATGGTGGCAACCATTTACGATTTCAAATTTGTTAATGGAACGTTCTTATCGAGAATCTTGTGTCGGGGTAGGATGTGGCAATAATCAACATTAGTATTTATATACTGAGTGAGGCAGAGATATAAGTATAGCAAATACCGCTCGCAAGTCAGTGCATGCACTATTTTCTGTCTCTTCCGCATTAGTCCCAGCCATTTTGTCTTATCTAGAGACTTAATAATTCCTTTGCTAAAGGACGATGTGACTTGCCCTTTTGCGACACCGCTGGGACCAAACAAACGCAGCTGAGATTGTTAGGAGTTATTAAGGATGTTCCCCCTAGTGTTCTAGTAGGGGGAAAAATCGGCAAAATACTTCTCGTGTATTTTCCCCTATCTTTTAATCATTTTTCCGGAAGCGGATGGGGTTTTTATGACGTCTAAGTTGTTCATCAATGTCGTCTTTCGGTGCGTTAGATCCTATTATCCTATCGCCCCCCCCCCCCNTCTCCTCCCAAGCACGTTGCTTTTTATCTCTTTCGCTTTAATGACAGGATCAGTTATGGCAGTAGACTAAACCCGCTGTTAGTAGAGTCTATGCCGTGTGAAATTCGCCTCCTCGCCATGTTAGTTCCTTTCGTAGAATGAGGACTTAAGTCTGATTCGAAAAAGGTCTGAAATGGAGGAGGGCCTGGGAAAGGTTTGATCAAGTGGTGCCGGTTTATAGGAGGTACTCCGCTTCTTCCCAGAGGTTACAATGCAGACTAAGTGCTGCGCAACTATTTACTATAAATGCATTGATATCTCTAAGGAAATTTGCACACTTAAATGCTGGATGGTGCATTTTTCTCTTGGTCAATTTGTAAAATCCCCATACAAAAACCATGCTGTCAAAATATTTCTTCACGTGCTGTATGTAGCTATGAATACTACATCAATGGTATATCTTTCCGTATCTTTGTGAATAAGTCCTTGAATGACTTTTTAAAGTGCTTTCAAAGTGTGTACGTCTTACGCCCACTGTAGTTGATCTTTTTTCGCATAACAAATTCTCAAAACTTTTCTGAATCCCTTTATTCAAAATGAAATCACACCTTAGATAATATGGCCTAGAAACCACACGCGCTACATTTTTGTTTAACTGGGTTGTCTGCGTATCGTGTAATAGATTTTATGTTTAAAAATGTGTTTATATTCAATATAGCTGCCATTTCCATAACAGTAACCTATTTTGTAAAAATTGTAACCTATTTTCTATATGACCCGATTTCTGCGACCCATCAGTAATATTAAGCACGTTTATTACCTTAATAGTACATTTGGCCACACACACACACACACACACACACACACACACACACACACACACACACACACACAGATTATTGTCGGCAATGTACGTCCGTAAGCTTCGTATTTACCTGGTTACGTGACAACTAACTTGCCCATTATAATGGTCATTTTTAAGCCTGTATCAGTTTATCTTTTTCCAGAACAAATTCTTAAAAAACTTTCCTAAATCCCTTTACTCACAATAAAATCATTCCTTACATAATAATTATATGGTTTAGAATAGCAAAAACAAAACATGTTAAATTTTTGTTTCTCTGAGTTATTTACGTATTGTCTATTGTGTAATATATTTTATGAAAAAAAAATGTGTTTATATTCAATATGGCTGCCATTTCTATAGCAGTAACCTATTTTGTAAAATTTGTAACATATTTTCTACATGATCCGACTACTGGCGACCCATCAGTCTTATTAAGCATGTTAACTTTATTACCTTATCATTGCATTTGGCCTCACACCAAGAGATTATTTTCGGCAGTGTGCTTCCGTAAGCATCGTAATTACCTGGTTACGTGACAACTAAATTGCCCGTTATAAGACTTCAAAGTCATAAAATAGCCCTAATGACACACGTACCTTTTAATAGTAAGCCTATCCCTTTGGCACAAATTTTCGAAAAAAAACATGGCTTTGCTTGGTTGAGCTGGTGTCAGGGTGTTTCACTATACAGAGGTTTGTATGGGCTTTCACTGATTTTTTTTATTATTATTCACTAGAAACATTTGTGGATGAAATTTGTCTACCGGAATTAACGATAATATCCGTAGCTCAGGTGACATTAGATTTTGCTGGGCTTTCATCATACTGTCGTTGCAGTCTCCAATGTTGTGTTGATGAGTGAGTGCATCAGTAAGCCTATCCAGAAGACTTTTCTTTCCGATCCAGGGGCCACTAGAGCTTGAGCCCTTCGGCCTGATGCCATGGTATAATAGGTGCAGGTCTTTTGGAATTGTAAGCCATCAGGTCTTTTGGAATTGTAAGCCATCAGGTCTTTTGGAATTGTAAGCCATCAGCATATAAAGTGTTCCCAGTGTCTGGTCTCTTCGGGAGATAGTATGTCCTCAAATCTTTCAGGGTTGGATAGTCAATCAGGTGGTGTGTTACAGTTTTATAGGGATGTGGGCAAAATGGGCATGCTGGTGCTATCTGCGGCTGTATTCTACTCAGGTGCATGTTCAGTGGTACTGTATATGATTTGTGATCAGGCGAAAAATGGTAACTTGGTCACGCCTGTTGAGAAAATTTCTGGTGTCCTTTGGTTGTGGAGCAGTCATGTGTTATTCCCATTGTCTGTTGATTATTCAGAAGACAGTTACTGTTATATACGGTGAAACTTTGATATTAAGTACACATATGATAAATATACCTCGTTATGAAATATGAATTTAACATGGCCGGATTCATTACTGTTCTATTACTTCATTAGTAACATAGACCTCGATAATGAGAACGCCTCAATGATAATTACAATGCAACTCGATATAAGATGTACCCTTGATACATGAACAATTTATACTTATTATGCCTAGGGAGGTAGACTAGTTATCGAGGTCTAGCTGAATAATGTAATGATAAGAAAATAATGAATCCGTGTGTGTTAACTGCCTACTTCAAGAGGAGCTACTTATACTGATCATCTGAATACTTAATATCGAGATTCTGCTGCATAATCGCCATGGGCATACTGTGTGTCGAAGTTAGCTCCCGCGATATATTAATTTTATTTAAACGATTTCCTCATCAATATTTCTCTGCAGTCTGTTTCTCTCTACTCCTCCCTTATTGTGGATCTTGGAAGATCCAGATTTTCAGGATGAAGTAAGGACGTTTTTGACTGTGTTTCAGTGGGGTAAAATCGGCAACATCCCACTTCTCTTATTTTTCCTACTTTAAATTATTTCCGTATGGATTAATTCCGATTGCCTTCGAGGTCCAACTTTTTCATGGGATGTAATGCATTCGTCTACGGTGCCTTCCGGTGCGCTGGGGATTCTATCGCCTCTGGTGCGTTGCCTGTCTGTCTGGCTTTGATCATGGTGCATGTACACGCAAGATCTCAGCCATCTTGCTCTCATTTGTAAAATGGGAAGTTAGTCTTGTATCTTCTCAATACATCAACCCAGGAGTCTCAGACTGCCAAACTTGCTTGAATAGTAGAGTCTCGATTAAGCCGAGCTCCCGGAAATCCCGTGCGTCTATTTTTAGAAGGGGGGCGGAAATCGAGCTGCATCCGCTTGAGTTCAACGATGGCGAACAGAGAACTAGGCTTCGAAGTGAAGAATGTTTATTTTTGATGTGAATAAAAATTACTTTATACCCTTAGCACTTACTTTTCTTGAGTTTGGATTAAATGTGATGCCTGTCCTTTGTACAGTTTGGCCTGGTCATAATCAAAATACAGTACAGCGAAACTCTGCTCATACAAGTAGCCTATGACTTAACTAACACAACGCCTATTCAGCATAATCTTGTTCACAAGACCTTAGCTTAGGCCCATTGTTTTGGTTTTTGATAAAAATACTCTGAAAAAAAAACAAACCAACATAACATGGATCCCACCCTGAGTAACTTGATGACTGTGGTGCTGGTGTTTCATTACAGTAGAACCTGGATTTATTAAGTTCTTTTCTGCACAGTTCAGTTCTTTTCCTTATTTAGCTTTGTTATTAAGATCTACACCTTGTTATAAAGTATAACTTGGTATTCATTATATTTATCCACATTCTAAGGATGGCAGCGTCTCTGAAAGTAAAATATCTTGACCGCATGCTTCATCTTACAATCACACAGTACTGGATCTAGATTTAGATCTTGGTAGACAGGGCTAACCCCTGTCAGACAGATGAGTTACACAATATTGTATACTTAAACTATGGATAAGCAATACAAATCTTGCTGTTGCTTTGTTTTCATTAAAAAAAAACAACAACAGGAGCACACTGTACACAAACATTCACCTTCGAGCACACGAAATGCTAGTAACCAATGTTGCCGATATGAAGCTGGCTATGCGGGCGATTGCATCGCCATAT
>JAWQUT010000098.1:792479-799797 GCA_033807755.1 Ellobium chinense
TGGCACCGGCAGGATCTATTAATCTTAGTTGTCAATAACAATTCGTTACGCCTCCGAGGTATCTGACAGTAGCAGAGTCTACGACAAGATTTTTCGCTTCTCTGGTCTAGATCTCGACATCGTAATTTCTGATTCGTTATGGTGGCGCCGACAGGATCAATTAATCTTCGTTATAAGTAATATATTCAGTACACCCACCTGGTATTTGGCAGAGGCACAGTATCTACGACAAGAGTCTTAGGGTGTTGTATCTGCATCCCGCAAAACTTTGAGAAGTTCATTTTCATTGACTGAAAGGACAAAATGTACCCTGTGCATATGAGTCTGATCTTGAGGATTTGATCTTGTTCTTTTCGGTTTTTCTGTGCTTTTGGAAAATTTTGTTTCTCTAAGCCTCGGTGCAAAAAAAAAAAAAAATTTTGAGGGTATGAATGCGTGAAAGCGTAGCATGTATTAGGGATTAGCTGATTCTAATTTACAAGCAGGCTTTGTTATCTACAGAAACTCATCTGGCAGGCAGCCTGGGCGTCAACAACGGATAAATAAAACTACGATACTGAAGACCGGTGGGATACTAGTAGCGCTAACTGACCACGTGCTATGCAGCTCGCTGGCCGTGTGACCTTGTTTTACCAATGCTATAGCGGATCAGCGCACACTGCCTGACGGTTAGGACTTGTTGCCGTGATACACGGCTGCATAAATACGATCGCCGCAGGTAGATTTTGGTTGAGCGATGCGTACTATTGCCGCACTGAACGGTAGCGAGCGCACGGTAACATATATACTATCACCGCATCACGAGGGTTAAACAAAGACCTTATAATAGTATTAAGTTCTGATCTTTTACGGACCGTTATTGCAGAGGTGGACATGCGCAAATCATTTCCAGGTTCAACCATCATATTGCACGTTAAGAAGTAGATGTGAAATTCACATAATGTGGTTCTACCTTGTGACTTGTAAATACGCACATGTTTGCCTATGCCATACTGGTCCGCAAATGATCCAAACTTGAAAATAAAATAAGCTCTCAAATACTTATTAGGGTGCATTTTATTGCATATACAGTAATTAGATTATCAGACTTTATCGTTTTGTTCTAAACTTACTGAATTTCTTGTTGCTAAACAGTTCCATATGGTTTGACTTAGTCATCGAGTGCAGATCCCTGGTACAAGGGGGCATTTCTGAACTGTGTCAGACTAATCTAAATATATACATACTGAGATGCTATTATTTGATTTGGTGCAAGAAATAGCCGCCGACCTTCTCAGTGAATGTAAAGTGCGAAGACCGCTATGATTTTGGAGGGGGGNGGGGGGGGGGGGGGGGGGAGGGGTCGTCTGGCCTCCATAGTAATCTAATTACTTTCTGCACTTTATATCTCCACACAGACAAAAACTCGAATTCACATACGTTGGGCTTAGCACCCACCGACTTTTCATTCTATTCCTAAAGTTAAACGAAAAGTAAACCAAAACAAAAAAAAAATGGTGGTGTATACAAACCAAACTAGGAGAGGAGGGTCTTCAGCAGAGTCTATTATAAACCAAAGCCAAATAGTCCTTGACATCTGATATCCCCAAGAAACACGGTGCACACAATGTACTTTCTGCGGCCTTGAATTGATGAATCTTGTCTGAATCTAGACCCCACTTGAAGCCCACCAAAACCCTCGTATTTGGACACAATTCTCTCCCCATTTTAGTAACGGCAAAGACAGAAAGAAATTGATGTTATCTGTTGGCAATAACGTATAACTTTTCCAGGGTTGTTTTGGTTTTGTTTTTTTTTTTTAACATTAGCAACATCGTTAAAAAGGACCGTGATATCTTATCCAGTCTGTCAGTTAGAAATGAGAGGGTGAGTAGACAACGGTCTCCATCAGAAATCTTTGGCGTTAATTATTTTGTTTTGGAAATGGGTTAATCGCTTTCACAGATTTATTTCTTGTGTTATTGACAGTTAACTGACGGATGGGAACGATTGATTCATCATTAATGACTAATAGTTGGTTATTTCATTTATGGACTGTACTTTTTACTAATTGGCTCAGTGCTTGAGTGATTGATCGGTTGGTTAGTTCTGCTGATTGATTTATTGTTGATTGATTGGATGGCGAATTAATAGGTTTATTAAATGATCAAATATTTTATTACTTGAATGGATATCAGATCTGTTGATATATTGATAAACTGATTGGATACAAGGGTGGTTTATACATTGTTTGGCTGACTAGGTTAAATGTAGTGTGGAAGGCTGCTCGATAGGCTTATATTGACTAACTGATATGTTGTATGATTTATTAGTTAAAGTATGGGTCGATTTATTATGTAATGAAAATGTTAACTGGAATGTTTGAGTATGCATGTTTTGAAAGATGAATGACTTAATGACTGTTAATGGTAAAATGTTCATCTGTCCCGTCATTTGTTTTTACATGTACAACTGCTCATATACCGCAGTAGCGGTCTGGGCTTGTTCGAAAATAAACTTGTTAAACTTCTTGTTGTTGTTGTTGCTGTTGTTGTTGTTGTTGTTGTTGTTGTTGTTGTTGTTGTTGTTGTTGTTGTTGTATGAAGCATCATGACGTGTTTCTGGGGACGATGTAACCAAATTACCCATCTAAACATATTAAACTCATATCAAATGAGATAAACCCACTGTACATGTAGGTTTCTACTCATGATTCTGTTTATATTTCTTTTTATCTCTGTGGAAGTTTAATTAAACATTATTTTACATATTTCTTTTGCTTTCTTGAGGTACAACCTGAGGGCACCGAAAACAGCCTACACAACTGTTGAAGAATCAATTAATCCTTATTCGCTTTGTCTTACATGTGTATTTGAAGATCAGGTAGGCGAGAGATTCTATTATAACCATTAATGTCAAATTCGCGTAAATATGGCCTCTTTTTCTTGTGTTTTCTAAAACGGAGAGAAGTCACTTTCTGGAAATATTTTATGAGTACCTTACGAGAAGCAAGATAATGATAATAATAATAATAATAATAATAATAATGGGATAAGTCTCGTATACTTCACACAATTATTACCCCAGCAGGCCTGATTACTCTAGAACTTTCTCAGCTCACTGTGGAGCATACAGTGCGACTGTCATTTACAGACACTAGCATTCTGAAAAAATCTACCACTGCCTATTGCCATGTACCTATTTTATAGACGGGTGGACTGAGAAAAAATGTGAATGAAATGCTTTCCCAAGGCACTTAGAACATGACAGTAGTCGGGAATCGAATCCACGACCTTTTGATATTGAGTCCAACGCTTTAACCGTTTGGCCACGCTGCTCCACTGCTGCACCTATTGGCTTAGTGCAATAGCTTTATGAAATAATAGTGCGCTAACATGCAATAATGGAAAATCCTCTCTTGTGCAATTATCCAGAATTCACCCTATAATTCTGTGGCTTCGTTTCCAGATCACACAAATCTTTCCAGCAAATTTTAGTTAAACTTATTCGTAGCTTTTCGACTATTACAGCATACAGATCAACCAAGCAGCAAACAAACACGAAGAAAATTAATAACTTCTCAAGCCGAGGCGAACAATATAAGAAAAGTAGGTTAATAGAATAATGGAGCAGATTTAGGTTAAGGTCATTAAACCTTCTTGGGCTAAAAAGTAAGACAAAACCTAGGAATCCTTGGGCGTGAGCATCTGTTCTACGCTGCTGCAGCTGACAACAATGCCGACTTTTATTTTTTTTATTAGGCTTCCCCTGTTGAGATATGAAATATGAAATGATAGGAGATCTTGACAGGGAGGTCAAAACACGGAGTAGCCATACTTATTATGGAGACCAAAGGTCTTATGTCTCCAAATCAGGGGAAAGTACACAACCCTGCAAGTCAGTAAAGTTTGCACGCGTCAGGGGACAAGTCTTGAGTGATAGAGTAGTTGTTTTTTTTTTTCAAGAATTCTGGGGTCAGAATTGCCAAGGAAATGTGATCATGCTTAGTCGAGTCTTGCAGCATCCTGCGTACTGATTGGTTCATAATGGGTACAGTAAAATCTCACGAACTGATATCTTTTGAAAGGCTGAGAAATTCGAATCTGTACAGTATTCAAATCCTTGAGAAATTTTGTTAGTGATATCAGTGGAATGGTCTACTCTCATTTTATGAATGCACAGTCATATGGGCATCGTAAGACACACCTCTTGCAATCATTGCTTCCGCTTTCCATTTTTTCGTTGTCAGAGGAATATAACTGGCTGATAACGGCTGTTATATTGGCTTTTATTGGCTGATGCATCTTTTACCGTCGGAAGCAACTTTGATGATGCAGTCACACTACTATTTTGCCTAAATCGGAAGTGAGCTTCATTGCAAATTGACTGGTTTCATATAGAAACATGACGCAAAGGAACCAAGACTTTGCCATGAGGTGTCAAGAGGTATATGAAATCAGGCGCCATGGAGGCTTACGTTTATGTATGTGATTTTATGATCCATCCATGAATCTCTGGATCATGCATACATTCAGGTTAACGTAGACGTATATGTTTCAAGCGGATCGGATAATTCTAACGTAGTTCTATATAAAATAGTACAGTATGTGATTTGTTTAAAGATCATCCTCAAGCGCAGTGAAGAGGGTTATCAGCTCTCGTTCATAATCTTTGGCATCAGTGAAGTTTATTTTGATTTTTGAGATGTATCTTGTCTTTCGTGGCTTCCTCCCCCCCCCACGAGATAAACTTTTTTGCCGCTTTAGAACGCACAAAGAGGGTGGAAGGAGCAGACTTCCGCGAGTTTAACGTCTGTTGCATGTCACAAAAGCCCTCACTCACTGATCTCCAGACACGCATAATGTATGATCCAAAACGATTATATATGAACTGGTTTTATCAGTTCCTAATGCCACAGTCGATGCCTTCGGGCATGTGCTACTAAGTTAAGAAAATAAAGGGCGTGACAGATGTAAAGAAATATTGTGGCATTATCAAGTGTTAGCAAATTATGTTGAAAAATGCGACGTCATAAGCAGAAAGCTACAAAACACAAGTGCGTTGAATTTATTTCGTTTCATTTATTCACATGAACAATTTGAGTGTCCCTAGAGAGGTGTCATGTTCCAAATACGAAACAGATTCATTTGTTAACGACACAAAATAACACCAACGATTCTCGATCAAGACATTCGTTTATTCACCTTTTCATTTACGTAATGACGGGTACTGCGACCCTTGTCGAAAATGACACTAACTGTCAAAACAACTTGTCAAAATGATATTATATGCCATTGTTGACGGTTAAACTTGGGGTTTTACCCTATTGCTATCATCATGAGTGGGAAACAAGGATGTCTGAATGAGCTCCTGTGAGCTCAAAACATATGCGAAGAAACAGCTATACATTATTATATTTCCGCGAAACACAAATGCGAAATTCAATTTTTTTATCTCTACTCTCGAATGCCAATATTATAATATGAAACGTCCTCTGACAAAAGGGCTTATGTTGGTTTTTCTGCCACAGTCATTTCCCCGCGTATTCGTGACCTGCATCTCAAAACTCACATGCCAACAAAATGTGTTTTTGTCCGAAACTGTCAATAGTAAGAGCAATTAGATTGAAAGTTTAATACAACCAAAGAGCTCTATTCAAATAAAATCAATCAGTTTTCTCGAAATCAGTTTCTCCACAGATCAGCCTTTTTGTCAAAGAACGTTAAAAATCTACATGCACATTTATTCCTCCACTGTCGAACTGAAAACATACAAAAGGACACACATGTCTACATGATGATGATTCCAATCTATTCCTATTCCGCCCCCGCATCCAATAAGGTTCACGTCTCTGACCCCTTGTCTTTTGTACCGTCATAAACCACCTTTCTTGAGAACCAGGATAGTGTCACCCTCATCGAGGGTTAGGATCAATCCCTTTCTTTGTATTTTTTTTTGAAGGTCGCATCGACCCCAGCTTCTCACAACTAATATAGCAGAGATCGATCCGGGGTTCGATCTTTTTCATGTTCGAGCTTGTTTGAGCACTAACACTTTCGATCGCCTAAAGAAAAAGGATCGCATTTCGAGCTGAGAAGTTCCCCTTCCCCTCCCCCCTCCCGTCTCCCTCTCCTTCCCCCACCCCTTCCCTCTCCCCTACCACATCTCCTTCCTTCTGTCTCCCCCTGCAAGCAAGGAAAAAAAAAACTGATTTGACTTCAGTGGCAATTAAGCATGTTAGGAAAGCGTTGCCTTCTTTCCATAATAAAATAATTCTTAGCGATACCAATATAAACACCTTTTACATAGTCCTCCCAGTAAATTCCTGCCTCTAATCTAAGAACAGCAACTTCAGTTATGCTGTCTGTTTATAAAGAGGCTGCCTGATGTATTTTTCTTTGATAAGTTGGCATGCTTGGTAAGATCAACTGTTAGCTAAGCCAGATAAGCGAACCACAAAGCTCGGAAATAAGGATCGATCCTGAACTCGATCCTCAAAACCTCGAACAGAATTTTATAGAGCCTTCGGAAAAGATCGAATCGGGGCGATCTTTTTGAGTCGACCTGACCAGCCTTATCTTCGGTCCCATCAAAAGATCAATGGGTCTTCAAGCCACGAAGAGTGCGCAAAGCGAAAGTCAATATAAATGATGCCTCATTGACGTTAATGAGAGCAAGGGCTGAATGGAGGCATAGAAAAACTCTCCTCAAGAAACACTCTACAGAGCATTTACATTAATGATTATTCTATCAGTTGGGTATCTGAGAAGCAGACCAGTCTAACCCAGAAAATATTAGCATTAATTTTTTTGCAAACGGGATATATATCCATCGATATTTTTCACAAACAAAGCTCTATGACAAATACACTTCATGATTTTATCCAGGATCTGTCACATTTCCTGATTAGCTGTTGATATTTTGCCACGAGGGTTAGTCCATAAGTTTCCGAAATGATGTAAAAAGTTTTACTCCATAAATATAATCTGCAAGGAGGTTTTGAAAGTGGGGATAAGAGTACAGCATTCCACATCTAAAAGCACAAATCTAAAACGGGTAACTCTCACATCACGTAATGTTATGAGTTCTATGGCACAAGTATTGAAAAAGGAAAGACTCGATATCCCACTTTCACGCCCTGCGTCATCAACGAGGTTTTAGCTTAGGTCTTTTTAACTTCATCCCATAAACATATTATTATGGAGTGACCCACATACCTGCTATATTATAGTCTTTATTTCTAAAGCTCTGTCCTTATGTCCCTTCTATTTCACCTATGCATCGCTTAAACATTAGTCTACTCTCATTTTCATTTCTCATCTGCCCCCCCCCCCCCCCC
>JAWQUT010000098.1:830792-845779 GCA_033807755.1 Ellobium chinense
TATATTATATTATATTATATTATATTATATTATATTATATTATATTATATTGATTCAGATTATGGCTTAAGCCGTTTTAGGGGGAAAAAACCAAGTAATTGGCATGACATGACAACGTTATTTGTGGATCTGCTTTGTCGTGCTTTTATTCCTTCCATAAAGGAGTGGGTTTGAAAGAGTGGCTTTTTCTTAAGAGACCTGTTAAACTTGGCAGGAACGTAGACTACAAGGTATGAAGAAGCCAATATTTTTCCACCGTTGTCTATTTTAAGGTTTTACACTTCTTTTGAACTTATCCAGCGGTCCAATGCCAAAATACTTTCCACACCTATTGTTCAATTCTTCCTCCAATTTTTGGCATACACACACAAACAAACAAACAAACAAACAAAAAATGCTCCAAGACCATCAGATTTTGAAAACTTTGGCAGTGAATGAGGCCACCTAATATTTTAGGCCTTTGCACACACTAAACAGTGTAACCGTAGGAGACCGAATTTACTGCGTCGATGGTCATTAGATCTCTGCTGTCAGTGCTGGCTGGTGCTAAGATTGACCTTTCAGCGGAGTTTACAGTCGCCTGGAGCAGGCCGTCCTACTTCAAGACCTCCATTAAAACCAAAAATATGTTTATCCAAGCTGTAAAACATCACAGGGTTATTTGTAATGATAATAATAATAGTAATCACAAATGCGGTTTATAAGTCTCGTATCCAGGCTGATGCCACCTCACGCGACTTAGCAGCATTATTACCCCCGGCAGGCCAGATCATTCTAGAACTTTCTCAACTCCCTGGGGAATATGATAATGCCGCTGCCATATACAGGCGCTGATCACTTCTGACAATATCTTTCACTGCCTATAGCAAGGTACCCATTTTACAGCCGGTTGGACTGAGGAAAATGTGAATGAAATGCTTTTCCAAGGCATTTACAACATGACTGTGGTCGAGACTCGAACCCACGAACTTTAGATCTTGAGTCCAACACTGGAGCCAGTCGGGCCGACTTTTGGTGATTGTTTTTTTCAAAATTGAGTTTATTTCTCAATTTAGTGACATATTCTTTACAACAGCATTGTCTGTGCTTTTCATTTCTTTTTTAGCCTCTATGCTTTAACTGCTGTGGTGAACACTTTTTTTTTCCTGGACGTTTTCATGACTTTAAACGAACCTTACTCCTTAATGATGAAATTTGGTAAAATGGGCATTGAACCTGAGGGTGTAGAAAGAAACGTAATGGAAAGTGGATTTCCGTGTAAGTGACCCATTTTAAATTGGGGCATTCCGGGCCTGTTTTCTTCTTTCATCCTGTTCTCGCTTTGAAAATAAACAACAATCTCTAGTGAGATTATCTGAAGGCACATGGCAACTCGGCGAGTAATATGAAAGAACTGGACATTTGAGAGCGAGAAAAGACAGGTTCAGATGATAATAGATGGGATGATAAATAAAAAAAAAAACAAAACCGATACAATCAGTCGATGAAAACTGTTGATGAGGAGGTCTGAGCAAGTGTGGACGGGTCCGTTTTGCGATTACCCTGACCTGTGATCAATAATAATGTCATGGGGTTGGAGAAATCGCCCTACAAAAACACATGCTTTAAGATCCCGTTTATCAGCAATGTCTCCAGCGGTAAAGGATCAAATGTTCGATCCAAATGGAATTTCTGGAATCCAGATCAAGACGTGGATGTTACAGAGCGGAATAAGTGTTCATCGAAGAGTCTCTCTGATCCTGATTAACTCTTAATGGCTTCTAATTTCCGGTGGCTATGCAAGAGTCGATAACTCTTTCGGGCGTTTGGCTATAGATTGAGCAAGAGCATTGAGTATACAGATGACGTCCTTCTGTGCTATATACATCTCATTGAAGTAAGTACTTAAGCCGCACATATGAACCTGAGATGGCCGACCGTATTGTTATGGACGGCACGAGTACGAGCAAGAGAAATAACATGATCTTCCGCAATGACTTGGCCAACGAATCAAGTTGATATGTGCGTGGGGTCCCGTTTATATTCTTTTTACGTGAACTTAAGAACCACTGGTTGTCAGTCGGCAACAGCATAAATACGCGAAAGGCCTTTGATTGAAGATTGAAAAGGGATGACGACTGATTACGTCATTCTAGTTCACCAGTGGGCAGAATCCATTAAAAAAAAAAAAATCACCTTTTGAAAACAAATCACTCTCTTGCGAAACAATATATTCCGGTGAGAATGTAAAGGGCGTTAACTCGTGGAAAACTGAAAAGAGGGGATCACCGATCATTTCATTGTAGTTCACCGATACGCCGGATTTGTTTTTTTAAAAAAAGTTATCTTTTGAAAACAGATCACTCCATTGCGGAACAGTAACTTCCGGTGATTATGTAAGGAGCGTGAACTCGTTGAAGACTAAAAAGGGAGGACCATCGATAACGTCAATCTAGTTCATTTTTTTTTTTAACCGATGGGCCGGGAGCATAGAAAAGTCATCTTTTGTAAACAGTTCACTCCCTTACGGGACAGTAGCTTCCGGTGACTATGTAAGAGGCATGAACTCGTCAATGGACCTGTCACGTAATCACTCTGGATGGACACTAATGACAGAATAATGTTTTCGATCTAAGATAGTTATAAATTTAAATGTTACTCCTACAAGTTCTGACGTTATGTAAAACACCCATTTAGACATTGCTGTCGAGGGGATCTTAATGTCAGAATCTGTTAGTTATCTTCCCATAAAAAAATTAACGCAGTTCAAAGAATGGGGAAAGTTCAGCTGTTATATATTTGGCAATTAGGAAACTACCAAGACTACAGACCTCAAATTTGTCGTGAAGGTGCAAAAAGATCCATCTGTCATCATGACATCCTTCGATTTTGGCTACTTGGGATCCCTGAATTTTGAAAAATATACTTTACAAAAAGTTCCCGTCCTTCTACGGTTATTGGTGATCCCGGTGCAAAAAAAGAAACAAAATTTCTTTAGAGACTGACGTCATCAAACTTTGCGGACCCGGAAGTATTTATCGGCGGGAAGTGACCGAGCACTCCAGTATGCCGGGAAAGAGAGGGGAAACAGTTCAACTGACGCTTGGCGTCCCCTCTCCCCCTTCACCTTTCCCGTCAACGGAGGGATACTTCAACTAGTCACAATATATTTGCAATATTGGCGGTGAAAATTTCGTGCGTTGCGAGAGTAATAATCTAGGTCACCCTGTCACGAGGTGAATGTTCCCTGGTCTTTAATGGGCTTTAATGGGTTGTAGGCCTATGTGTTATCCTTGGTGACAGCGAGGATCAGGCTTGAGGTTTATGCGGGGCGGGGCAGGGCGAGGGTGAGGAGGAACCCCTGCAGGTCTTGTAAATGTTGAGGCCGGTGGCCTTATAGGCTTTAGTTTTAAAACAAGAGTGGTCGCTATGATGTCAGAGAAGTGCCTATCCGGAGATGACCTAAGTTGACGTCACGAGATGAGCACTTCCTGCAATCCATTTACGAACATGATACATCAGTTCTGCTGGACATTTTGCAATGGAAAATGTTTTTGTTTTTATCTCATCGGGCCAGATCAATGTCAGGAGAGATGGCTGAATTTTTTGAGTTAATATGCAATATCTATAAAGGCTGCGCGTTTGGGAGATTTATGGAGAGAATATTATGCTTATGGTGTCACTGCAAGGGTGAATCCTCTCACCGTTTTGTTCGGAACCCCATTGATTCCACCTATATTCATTGATCTCAGACATTCAGGCATTCCGAAGGAGACTGCACGGTAAGAATATGGTTTGTATTAGGTAGCAGAGTTTATCTAAGACAAACATATAATACTTTGAAAAAATACAACAGAAGGACACTTGGAGTCAATAACTATGGTTTTTTTTCAGTTCAGACAACAATCTGTTGTAAATGAGCAAACGATAACAACGTTCTTAAGAATCAATTCATATTTTACCCTTCCTCTTTCTATGTCTCTCTACATCTCTTCCTCCCTCTCTCTCTCTCTCTCTCTCTCTCTCTCTCTCTCTCTCTCTCTCAACTTAACACTCATGACGCAAGACTTATCCAGCCCCTCCAGACCCCTCTACAATGTCAGGAATTTAAAAAGTGAGAAAGCTTTGTCATGCTCATTCCACATTTGCCCAAAGTTGTTTATATTACTATGATCTTCCACGTATCTTCTTTTCCCCATTAAAACAAAGTAAAGTTTTGGCTTGTTATTACACCCCAACTTTACAAGCTACACCACATCTGCCTCACTGGTTTGCTTTGAACAACAGGGATAGAGCGCTTAATTTCTCAAAACCTTTTATAAAATGACATAGGCGGATGTGGAATGAGCTTGACGACTTGCTTGAGGTGGGTATCTTCTTCTGAAGATCCTCTCTTGCTTCAGTCTCTGAGAAATTGAGAAAGAGAGTTCCCGATCTACATTCTATACTGACAGATCTGGCACTTCCATAGAAGCGAAAGAGCATACTGTTTTCATAACAAGATGAAACTGTCAAAATAAGATAAGATAAGATAAGAAAGATAAGATAAGATAATATTTTATTGTCCAGAGGCACATTTGATTCGCTTTGCATGACAATTTCACAGTATTTCTTAACAATATTACATTTCACATACGTGCATTAAGGGGACAAAAATATACTGAATTACAAAGGTGCACCACGCCTGCTTACACGCACACACTCATTCATACATAAAGCCATGTGTTATGTTCCTAAAATAAATGTAGTTGTATCGACCTTTCGCGAATATAGACTATACCAGCCTGAGCTAGCTGAGAAGTTGATTTTTGGCGTCAAGTGTAAGTGCCTTGACAGACGAGCTACAATTGTCGCGTAGTAAAATTTGGGCAGAATGTGTCGCTTACTTTTGTGACGGGCGACATTTAACGCTACAGCTCAGTTCAACATGGACGATCGGAGAATTAGGGTGGCTTTGGTGATGGTGATGCGCTGGTGTGTCGCGGCATACCAGAATGTGGGCGACACTCATCTGCTACGCCAGGACTGAAACTACTGCCTGACGCTCGTGTGACCGCACCCATTTGCCACAGTATATCTCCAGACTGCGCAGTAATTCCTGCTGCGTTTTTTACATCTCGTCTGTCAAGGGCCTAAGAGTGTATGGGACCCGCAAAACCCGAACAGTATTNTGTTATGTCTCTAAAATAAATGTAGTTGTATTGATCCTTCGCGAATATAGACTATACCAGCCTGAGCCAGCTGAGAAGTTGATTTTTGGAGTCAAGTATAAGAGATGTACGGGAACGGCAAAACCCGAACAATATTTGACTTAATCCCTTTGTGTAAAACGTGCGCTGTTTGATACCAAACAGGACGTGACCGCGAAGTTTCTTGCTCTAGCACTATAAAGGACTCTGGTTGCACGTTATATCGAGTACTTTCGACTTCATAAAAGGCCCCATGGTTATAACGTGAAGTGAAATGTGTCTATGGCTTCCTTAACCAAGGTATGCGTTCTCAGTGACTGTGTTATCAGGTGTGTTATTGTGATAATATTATCTTAAATTCAGGGTGGGATTTTTTTTTAATCCTTTCTTATTCAAACACGCATTCACAAGAATATTCTCATATAAGTGAATAACAATATATAAGTAAATATACACAGAAGTAAATAGCAATAGCATGTAGATATGCACACAGTATATTCAGTAGTTACGGACGGGTAGAAGAAGTTAGGTATTTTATATTTATATAAAAAATGTTGCGCTTAGCACCGTGCGCACTAGAAGTTATGGGGAAAGTGCAAGACCCAAAAAAATTTAACATCATTTGCTTGAATGTGGTTTAAGGTTGGGAACGAGAACGTCGCATCACCCTTCAATTAGTGATTTAGAATTTAAGCTTACTCGCATGCTTTCTATCTGGAAATTTAGTCATCACAGTCCCGTTGACGAAAGGAGGAACTTACTAGTTGCTATAAATAATAGGATTGCATTTCTCCCAGGCTCAATATCAATCTCCGTCCAAGTGACCCAAATTGTACATCAGTTCACCCATGCTACAATCAATATTGTTAATGTTGCTGTTGGCTGAAGGCATGTCAAGTGTCCATAAACTTATTATAAATCTCTCAGTGGGGTAGCATGACCCTTTCCCCTTTGGGATGCCAATGTTCGCCTGTCACCGATTTCTTATGGCCTACGGTGCCAAATGCAATGTGACACCAAGACTGCTTTCATTTTTAACTCACCTAGTTCGAGGGAGGTGAATGTGTTTTTTTTTTCACTTTAAAGCTACCCATTCTGATAAGGAGCCCGACTCTTCTTGGTTTGCGCTGCTCTTAACATGTTTATCCCTCTAGTGCCCAGCGTATCAGATCTGATACATTTCGTGGAACAAAGAAAAAGCAAACCAAGATCATCACTTCACCATAATAGTGTGAAGTCGCATGAGCGGGCATTAGCCTGGATATGAGACTGATAAACCGCATTATTATTATTATTGTTATTATTATTATTATCATTTTGATGCTTGTTCCAGCATAGTGGATCCAGAAGTGATCCAAAAACTGAAGCTCGGACTTTTTGTGCCATTGTAAATAAGGCTGGGCACTAGAGGGTTAAATATATAATATGCGCTCATCTATTCTTGTTTGTTGGCTTTCTAATGTTTGTTAACTATCTTTTTATTGAAGTGAACTGATTTATACAAGGCTAGAAATCACGGATATTTTACATAATAAATCTCCTGTTTAGTTGTGCATAGCAGTGTAGGGGAAAACAAATACAATTTGAGTCTTGAGGCATTTTACACAGTAATGCAATCCATAGAGGTACACGACGTTAGGGTTGGCTATATCCCCGCTTATAAAACGACTACTGCTCTAGCAAATTATTAAATTCATCTACATATCATACAGAGTATCAGTGGCATGGAAGAAACAAAGCTTAGGAACACACCTATGATTCCTTCTTCTCTCCCCTCTCCCCTACCCCCNCTCACGATTCCACGCAATAAAAACGGATTTAGAGAACTAACGTTCTCTGCTTCATCATTGTGTGGGCTGTAAGGAAATCAAATTTTTAGGAGATCCTGTCTTGGATTCGGTCAAGGACAACAAATTCAACAAAATAAGTTTTATTTTTTTTATTCATTTGTTTAATACAATAATTTATTTTTTTTTCGTGACGATTCTGATGTCCTCTCGGTCAACTGTTCATGGCACAGAGGTCTTCCATTTGTGGGCGTGTTTCTACGCATTCTCGCCCCCAGTGCTTGATTATGCAATCGCAATCTCAATCATGGAATTGATGTGGGGCACAGAATTTAAAAAGTCTACAGAATGGACAAGGGCTGTTCCTGGATTTTTCTAATTGCACTTTCCTGAAGCGCGAGAATCGGTTGTGGCCAGAAAAATGGTTACGAGGATAGCGTTTTTTAATTCTCATTTCTTCTGTAAGGCAATATTGTGTAGATCTGCATACCTTAGCGAATTCTGTAAGCGGGAGTTTCCAGTTCATTTGTGAGCTGTATGATAATGAACTAAGATCATTGAACTCACAAGGGAAAAACATCTTGACTAAAGTATTACAGTTCTGGCCATATCAGCTTTCCCAGAAAGAGCATTGTGGCTTTGAGTACAGATTAAGGTTTCCTGCTGACATGACTGTATCAAATCGTGAAGACATTGGTTTATTAAAAATAAATATGGTTCTGCCTAGATCAACACAAAATCACTGCAAATTATATCATGAATTTACTTTTAAATGTGATGGACGTTTCGTGTCTAAACACTTTTTCAAGAGTGACAATTAAAATTAGAGATATACAATGAAGAGCAAAAGCAAAAGAAATTATTTGACAGATCTGTCAGATTATGTAATCCTGGAAAATGATTGTTTTCTTTCTGTAGACATCACGTTTGTGATCACATTGGCTAGTCGATAAACGTGACCGCCATTGCCCAAAGCTACAGAATGTGGTTGACAGTCAAAGCTTGGCTTTGTTCCATCTACTGACTTGTCATTCTTTGTGAATGTCGTGTGTGTGTGTGTGTGTGTGTGTGTGTGTGTGTGTGTGTGGGTGTGGGTGTGTGTGGGTGTGGGTGTGTGTGTGTGTATGTGTGTGTGTATGTGTGTGTGTTTGTGAATGTTTGGTTTTATCACTGAATAACAACGGGGAGAGCCTTTCTTTTCACATTCCGTCAATCATTCGTTTTCATTTCAGGCACAATTAATGTGTAAATTCCTTGTAAATGGGGGGAAACAGTCTTGCCTGTCATAGAGTAAAAGTGATAGTCCACTCGAGATTCCAAGAGAGTATTGTATAATTGTTCAATAGAACCTTACGACTTCGAATCTCTTCTATACAAACATCTGCAAATTGGTTTGCAGTGTTCTGACCTTCAATTCTTTGCTTTGCGTGCTTATGCCCTTGCGCGCGTGCATTTGTTTTAACGTATTAAAAAAGTTAAACCCTTCATCATCATTAGAGTAAAGCTTGTGGAGGGAGGAGAGTAGGGGAGGAGGGTNGGGGGGGGGGGAAGAAGAGAGCTGATGTAACACATAATTAGAATGTTGCTAAATCGTGTGGAAACGCTTTCACAGCGGTCATTAGACCCGCAGATTCGTCCAAAAAAAAAAATCTGAACCTCGGGCTTTGAATCAGATTACGGCCACAACCTGTGACAATATAAAGAAGAACTGTGACTCCAATTCATGTGGATTTACCAATTCATCCGTTCCATCAAGGGCCTTAAGGCTCTAAAACTTCATCGCCGCAGAAAAGGTTTGGCAGCAGCTCATTGCCAGCCTATTTGTGAACATTGGCGCGTCTGTGAGGTTTGGTATTCATACGCCATGAGTAAGGTCTTCACGAACTCATTAGTTCTATGACTGAGATTACTTGCCTATGATTTAAAAGAATCCTTCCCTTATAATTTGATTGGTGAGAATGTGAAGTTTACTCCATTTGACTCTCTCCATATGAGTCTCTAAGCAAGCCAAGATGGCTGTGGCTGATGCGGAGGAGCTAGAAAATAATGCAATGACTTTCGAGTGGTGTTGCAAAACTTACGTTTTTGCCTAATTCATTAGTATAATATATTGTTATTGATTCTTGCCACATCCTTCAATCACAAAGCCGTTGATAATACTTTCCACTCACGAAACCATTGCAATCGCTTAGCCGAGCTCTCAATTCTGATCTTCGCAAAAGATGTCACATTTCTAACAAACATCTGGTAGGTGCTGCGCACACTCTCCCACCTTGATTACCATGCAGTGACCAAAAAAACTACCTCTGATCTCACAAGTTTCGAGATTTTAAGTTTGTAGACCAACTGTACTAAAACTAGACCAACGCACGGTGAGATTGATGAGAATGTTGTGGGTGACCCTTGGGATACAGCCAAGTCATCTTTAGAGCTTGTGTGAGATGGTAGTTGCCATTTTGCCCAGCTCTCACTTCCGATCTTAACAAAAGATGTCATAAAATATTTCTTATAAAATATCTTATAGGTGCGCATATTTCTCCACTTTGACTAGACCGCAGCAACAAAAAAAAGCAAAAAAAAACCCGGATCTCTGGTCTCACAAAGTTCGTTCGGGATTGTGAGTTTGTAGACCAGTTGTACTAAAATTAGACCAACGCAACTGAGTATTTCATGAGGATGCTGTGGGTGACCCTTGGTATACAGCCAAGTCACCTATACAACTTGTATGAGATGGATGTCGCCATTTTGGCGAGTTCTCACTTCCGATCTTCGCAAAAGATGTCACATTTCTAACAAAGATCTAGTAGATGCGTACACTTCACTTCCCCATCAAGACTAGCCCGCAGCAACCACAAATAGGAATCTCCTGACAAAGCTCGCTCGAGATTATGAGTTTGTAGACCAATTGTACTAAAACTAGACCATGGGCATGATCGATGAGGATGCTGTGGGAGGTCGTTGGGGTGCAGCCAGGTCAGCTATAGAGCTTGTGTGGTCAAGCACATCGACAAACATGGCTTCCGGCATGGGGGGAATCAGCACATCGGTGGCTTCACGTTGGGATGGTTTCCTTTTGTTGTTGCTTTGACTGTTTGTTCCAACAGAGGAAGCACGAAATGAGACAGACTGAGAAGGTGGGGGTNGGGGGGGGGGGGGGGGGGGGGAGTAGGAGGGAGGAGTGTTGGTGTGAAGAGAAGATGGACTGAAATGGACAAACACACACACACACACACACACACACACACACACACACACACACACACACATACACACACACATGTCGGCAGGCAGGCAGGCAGACAGATAGACAGACACAGACAGACAGACAGATAGTGAGATAAACGTACCAGCAGGCAGCAAACAGACAGACACATATTATACAGACAGTGTGACAAATTTATCAGAGGGCAAGCAAACAGACGGACAAACAAGCAGACAGACAGACCTTCAGGTGGGCAAGCAGACAGACAGACGAACAGACAGGGACGGACGAACTCGCGAACTAACACATTTACGGAGAGACGAGCACACCCCTAATAAACGCATGAACGGCCAAACAGACAGACAAACAAACACGTAGACAGCTATTCAGACATATTATTTCGACCACTTTGTAAAAGACACATTAGACCAGAAATACTGAATCGCTGCCTCGCGGACCAAATTATGTTCTGCCAAGAATGTCACTATAGCAAGGTCACGGTAGAGTGCTTAATATTGTTCACTATTTATTGTTCATGTCCTGCATTATGGTGAAATACTGAACACACATGATACCCAAAACAGAAAATTGACTTGTCTTCTAGAAAGGTTGGATCTGCTTGATTTAGACGGGATCAACCATTATATTCCTACAGCCCTATGCTCTCACTGCCTTTGATCCCACAGCACATATTTCCTACAGCCTTATGGGTACACACACGCAAATTGTATTGCTGTATTTTACTGTCTACTGTCCATTGCCGTCACTCCAGCCCTACTTATTGTTGGCTGTTTCCACTAACCAGTAATGGAGGTAGACATCTGATCTAAAAAAAAATACATTGCTTTTAATAGCACAAAACAAGTAAAGTGTTTTGTTGTATCTCTTCGTTTGACCCACCTCTATGAAAAGCCAGCTGAGACCTCAGGCTATGTCAAGAGAACAGGAGGTTAGCTCATTGGCAGCCCCTAACTTTCCAAATCTCAGACCCGAAATAGTGCTGCTTTAATTTAATCTAAACTGGCCAGGGAAGTGACAAATACATAAGAACGGGCCACAGCTAGGATCACTGGGCCCCTGAGACGGAGAAAGAAAATGATGGAATAAATAATGCTCCCTTCTTTGTAAGTTCAACTGAAGTGACCTCACAATTAATGCGCGTGTGTAACCTTTATATTCTTACAGCCATAATTATGTTCCCACAGCCCTGTTTTCCTAAAGTCCTGCGACCAAGCATGTTTGATCTGACATGAAAATTCAGAGAATAAACATCAAAATAATAAACATCAAAATAATAAACATCAAAATTAAGATCTTTGCTGAAATATGGCTCGAACTGAACATTTGGTTTTATCACTGAATGACAACGGAGAGAATCTTTCTTTTCACATTCCGTCAATCATTCGTTTTCATTGTAGGCATAATCAATGTGTAAATTCCTTGTGTATGGGAAAAAAAACAACAATCATGTCTGTCATAGATAGTCCAATCAAGATTCCAGGAGAGTATTGTATACATTGTTCATTCACTGTTAGGAAGACACTAGACTATATCTTCTTAAAAGTCGTAAGAAGAATCTTAAAGACAGCAGGCCTACTTGATGACTATGTTTATGGGTTTTACTGTTGGTGCATTGCTCAACAGTTACATACTACAAGTGACACTAATGAAGAGAGGGCAGAATTTGAAATTGAACATTTTAACCTCATCCACAAAAGAGCGAAATGGGGTAAGCGGTAGAAAAGTGCCCACACATTATTAATGGAATCTTGCACTTCGGTGAGCAGACATTGACGCTAAACCTTCTTAATCGAATTCAATGCAGGCTAACGATTCCGGCCCACTCTCATGCACGGCAATTTAGGAGTTTATTGCGTTCGAAAATCACGCCTCAGGTCCCTTGTTATGCTGTAGATTTTATTCCAGAACAGCCACTCTTTAATATTATCCAGTTTATTAAGTCTTATCTTATTCACTGGATTCTTGCTGTCATGCTGGTTTTCTTGAGAATCTGATTGATTGATTGATTGATTGCTTTGATGTGAAATATTTGTTGTCAATTGCTGCTAAGAGTTTCTCATGTCCATGTCTTTTTCTGTCAATCCAAAGAAGCCACGTCATACCCCAACACCCAGTAGACCAAATAGTAGTCTACGTTCTAGTTTTGGGGTTGATATCTCTCGAAAGTTAGACTATATTCTTAACAAACCCGGAAAAATGAATCGTATTCAGCCAGTGAAATACTATAGAGCACGGATAATGCGTACACCTCGGGACCAGCCAAAAGTGTACTTATTAACAGAAATACGTATTAACCATACACGTTGCCTCAAGAAGACGAGCAGTGGAAGTGAGAGAAGATTGAATTTTTGAAACAACAGGTACTAAACCAACCACGGCCAGTGGCGGGACAACAGCGTCATCATACCCAGAAATGTTTTAGATTGTAACAGTTAATGATGTTCCCCAATTAGAAATAACCGTCACACAGAATTTCTGTTCCGTCTTCATAGTATGTTTTTGCATGGCCTTTGTGTGCTTGTAGTTTGCAGAAAACAAATCAAGACAGGTCATTATGGCCGCTAAAGCACATTACGAAATACCTCAAACACAAAAGACGTTAGCCAGTTAACATGATCAGGTCATTCTGATATGCAAATGACCCGATCATGTCACTTCTAAGGTCAATCTTTGTTGTAACTGTTGTTGTTGTTCCTTGTTTGTTCTTGTTTAAACGGAATTTCAGTTTTGTCATCGTTCACATTTGTGGGGGCTGCTACTACACAAAAACGATCCAGAAAAAGACAACACAACCTCTTTGAAGAAACTAGACAAAAATATGAAATGATCTGATATATGAGCTGATGCCCTAGAAGTTTTGTTCTAGAAATATATTCTTTTAGATTTCACGTGTCACGGGATTGCTTGTCGCCTTTTCCATGGCTTCAAATCCTGTTCGTTTCGAGCGCGTGTGTTTTCAACATGTTTCCCCATTTTTGTTTCTAAAATTTGTATATTTTTAGACTTTATACCCAGCAACAGCTCAAGGAGAGATATTTGCTTCACAGCCTAAACAAAATCCACATTATTTTTTTCAAAAAGTTTAAACCGCGTACATTTTACATCAGTCTGACCATTTCTGCGAAAATACTGCTAGAATGTTGAGATGTTCACCCTCTCTCCGCCACCATTACACGCGCTGCTTGGTACCATAAAAGCTAGCAGGCGATTGGTGCATATGCATGCGCGAACTATCTGAACCAATCGTCTACTAGCCTATCTCGCTCGTTGACGTCACGCATGTGAGAAATGGCGGCGCCCACAGGTTAAAAATCTCGACATTCCTGCGGTTTTTTCTCAGACACTGTCAGGTGAAAGGAAAAATTTTAACTGGTGAAATGTTATCAAAAAATATAATGTGGATTTATTAGGGTGTCAAGCTAATAATTATCCCTGTCCCTTTAACATTATGCAATGGCATGCAGACATAGGTTTAGCACGCATGATGTCATAACCACTCTCCACTTTTTGGTCTGGTGAGAGCGTCCTTGCCTTTGTTCTCACATCTAGATTATGACCTAGTCTATGTGCAATATCGTTGTTGTTGTTGTTATTGTTGTTGTTGTTGTTGTTGTTGTTGTTGTTGTTGTTGTTGTTGTTATTATGGTTGTTGTTTTATTCTTTTGTTCGCAACGCTGTCTAACTTTGCTTCTTAGCGGAATTCATATTCATGAGAACCCCCCAAAATTACTGATGTTTCTAGTAGCTAAACGGTGGAAGGGAACTGGGGATAACTACCGGCAACATCACCAAGCAAAACTTTCAGTTTAGATCTAGTAAGGCTTTGTAGGCAGAAAGGCACCCCATACGAATGGATAGCTGTAAAGAAAAAAAATGGTCAAATATGTTACTATAACTTAGTGTCCAACCGGACAGCAAAAGCTAAATGCACACTGTTTCCTGAGTTAAAAGCGAGGACCAGTGGCCGTATGCATAATCCATACGTAAATTAACGTATTGCGTTAACTACAGTGATCACTACTAAAGTTTTGGGAGTTTCCCGTGGTTACTGCAGTGCGTTAACTAATGTAAGGATTATGCATACGGCCACAGATTTCGAGAGCCATGTACGCTCCTCATGAGAATGGAATAACTCTGCTAGTGTTTGGAATTCTGTCATAGAATCTGCACGAAAAGAAATACAAGTCCTTTCCGGACAGGGGAATAACCTCAGAATGGACTTGGATACCCGGCCAGTTTACTAGATGTTGTACTTTACAAAAAAACAAAAAAAATAGAGACACCCACCGCAATCCACCACTCCCATTAACACCATTTGTTTACGGCCCTGACAAATCAGTAGATGTGCCTGCAGCCTGCAATGTGTTTTTCACAAAGGAGCTATCGATCCATTGAGATGATGTCTTTCTTTACACAGCCAAAATACCAATCGAACACTAGCATTTGGTCAGTTCACTGACCCGCTCTCACCATAGGGTTAACCACAACAAAAGAACAATATTGGGTACACACGAAAAGGACAAAGGTCTTGGCTTCCGAAAGCGTTGCTAGAACCTTGCTGTGCCAGGAGAAGGAAACAAGTTTTCTCTTTTATATCAATGGTGTTTTCCTGAGAGAGCTACCATCAGCGTAGTCATGTATAGACGTCTACCTGATTCCGAACTGACGGAAAGGCGATGGGTGCCGACGCAGAGGTCACGGTTTCGATTTCCACCACATCACTTTCTTTACTTCTTTCATTTTCTCTCTGCATTTGTCTTCTTGAGCACTTTCCACTTTATCCTACTTGATTTCTATTACTTAGTGCTC
>JAWQUT010000098.1:868394-882596 GCA_033807755.1 Ellobium chinense
GAAAGTCTTCAGTACAACGGTGTTTCCTGCGTTAAACCATACGTGCAGGGGTCATTGCTCACTTTACCAATGGAATGCCTTGATAACGTGATAAGTCTAGTGCCGAGCGAGTTAACGATAGAGGCCACTGATAACAAACGTACCAATTTTTTGGCTCGAAGATAGAACTATTGAAATATTGATGAGAGGAGTTTCCATAGTTCACTTTCTACGCCTCATAACCTAAGCATTTTCTGTCCGACTGTGATCGAAGTTTAGGTTCAAATACTTTGACATGCCTGTACATTCTGGAAAATGAATGGTTTGAAATTCATACTGTCCCGTTTTTTCTTGCAGTTTTCAGAGGCAAAATAACATGAACAAGCATAACAAAGGTTTTCTAAGAGTGGGCTTGCGCCCATTAGGTAAATGGTACGTACTTGGGAGAATGACTGCGATCCCACGCGAGATAATGGTCATAAACGCCAGAACAGTGTTCCAAAAGGAGCAGTTGGAGAAAAGGCTTGATGCGTGGTGTAATAGTATTCTTAGTATAAAATTATTTTCAGAAAGTCTGTTTCCCACAAGACATCTAAAGAGGAAAGCCAAAATACGATACGGGAAAAAAAGAAATAGCAAAGTTTGAACTATTGTTTCACTCTCTAAGACCGCCAATGACCAGGCAAGGAAACGCCCGACTGAGTAATCTTTTAAGTGTGGCGGGTAAGGGACACCTGATAGAGAGAGGACATTTTCTTCTTGGGACACATAAGTAGAAACGTTCATCACAATATTTTTAATTTGGTTAATTAAACCCATTTAGCGCATAAATGTATGATCGACTTTTAAAGAGGGTAAGGCGAATTGTCGAGCCTTCAATGTGATGTCTGCGCCTTTTTATTTCATTCTTTAGACATTTTTTTTTTTTTTTAACCGCGGCCATATTGCCCTAGTTAGTGGCGTAGCGGCTCGGCATTGACGAAAATGATGGTTTGTCAGGTTTCGTGGTTGTAGGTGGTTTTGTAATGAAATGCTTAGACTGTAAACGCTCCCTCTTTGCTTTATTTAAGCGAGAAGAGAAGAAATATTATCTTCCCCTGTCAGCAAGTTGAGAGCATAGCCACTGAATATTCACGCCCCCTAACAGAAAATGTCAGTGCTTTTCGTGGAGATGTTGATAGCATTGCCAAAATTCCCCCTTGCTTTATTGCGCAGATGCACATTATTGCAACAGGTCGTGTGTTGTTTTTACATCAATCGCATGGGGATTTTCCACTGAACTGCTCATGTCTCGCTGATGGACAGGATACGTCTTGTGCGTGTGGAGATTGGGCGGATTCGATTTCAAGAATCTTCTCAGTATCACGAAAAAAATTAGATCCGAATGTTGCAGGCAGCCGTGGGCTACTGCAGAGACCCAAATGGGACTCGATGTCGTGATTGGTTGGTTTTCACGACAAGCATTCGAAGTGAATGCGCGTTGATAAGAGAACTTCACCATATAAATAGGCCTACATACTTCCCTCTTTCTACTCGCATTGTATCAATACTGCGCTGAATATAATTATAACTGTCATAAGCTGGCGTCGCAAATGGCATGGCATGACTCGCTAATTGCCACTGATCATATTAATATACATATACTGAAATAATATTTGTCCGTCAAAATGGTCGTCGCATCTAATTGCACTTAAATAGATCGATTACACTTTTGTATGATAACATTGAAATGAATGCACGCCATCTTAAGTGGCGATATTGTCCAAGTCAGCGAGTTCCGCGGAGAACAAACAAAGAAAAAAACTGAAAACGAAAAGAGACAGAACCCAACTTGGCCGATCACCTGTAAATGGGGACTCGCAGAAGATTATTTCTTTTATCTTATGAACGCTATCTCGCTGCCCCCCCCCCCCCNTTATCCCTCCCCCTTGTCCCCTCTAAACTATAGGTTAAAATTAAAACAACCAATAACCCTCACTGTTCACTCGGAGAGTTGTTTTAGCATGGCACAGTACACTGTGACTGCATTCTTCGGACTGATCATTCTTGCCTGGTAACGCGTTCCGTGTAAAGAGTAAATGGGCCGGCTCGTTTGTAGAAACATTACGCAAACATAAACAGCTCGCCTTTAGTAAATTTAGGACAGGAAACTGTCAGTGGAAACGAGACGATACCAGAATATTGAATATCACAATAGAACTTGTGAATTTTGTACACGCTATGTAGTGTAGGTGATGAATTCCATTATTTATTGTGATATCCCAGATTTGCTAGGGAGCACAGAAAGGTATTACCAGAAAATTGTTGCAAAAATGTCTACATTCTTAAAAGAACTAAAATCCAAGGATACAGAAATATTACTCGAGTCGGTAAACTAATAACCATCGTAATTAAGACCTTCAGATAGTATCAATGTTTTTTCTTCGATTCTTTGTCAGATATATAAAATGTAATGCAGTGCGTTCAGGGGATAAGTGTTGCTTTGTTTATATTTACATCTGCCATTGTCATTGCTATTTGTTTATACTATTGTTTATTGTTTAGGATTTTTTGGATGCTCATATGTCGTATTGTCGTGAGCTTATAAATTTTTTTGATTCTTGAATCTTGTCAGCCCTGGCATAGTGGAATATTTGTCTTTCTTCGACTTCATGGCAGGTTACATAATTCTTTTTGTTGAATGTGGCCAGTGCAACCTGTCAAGAATATTACAACAACTGTGTTATTATGGCCGCTTGACCTAGGCAGGTAAAAAAGGTGTCAGTACGATATTTGCGGTACTGCACCAGGAGACCAGAGTCGGCGTGACGTCATCAAGGTCTGATCTTTGTTTCTTGGCCAGCAGTTGTTTTCCCCCATCCCATTCAGGTTTTCTTATCAAATTTCTCGCTTATGCTAGTCACTTTAGTATCGTAGATCTGAACTTAGAAAGTTGGCCTGAACAGCGAGATTTATCTTACTTTCTCTTTATTTCATTTTTATTATCTTTTCGTTTGGTTAAAACAGAATGATCTTCATCCCTTGAAATTTACCCCGACACAGATGACGTGAACTTTGAACTTTGAACTTTTATTTTCCAGACTGCAACAGATAGAATAATATGAAATGCAAACGAAACAGCCATGCAAATTCACGTAGGAGGGAGAGAGGAAAAAATATTATTTTTAAAAAAAACAGGGTAGAAGAGCAAGATGTCGAAGACGGCTCAAAATGCCTCCATGATTTTTCTAACAAAAGGAGACAGATTATGAACGCTGTAATTTTGGCCGTCACTGAAGAGTAATTTTTTTTTTTTTTGAATGTATCAGGCTTGTCTGAAATAGTTTTGTTAAGAAATTTTCCACAGAGGGCTTTCGCTTCAAGGCCTGAAGCAGTATGTTAAGACAGGTGTCTTGAATATCAGATTCATAACCTCTGCGTCCCTCCATCCCTCTCACTTCCACAATAAAGAACTTTTGCTCGGTCATTATAACACAAGCTGAGCGCATCGGAGCGTTATCCTTTGGTATATAGATATTCCCTTACCTGTTTCTTGCAAGAGTAATCAACTCGTTGACCGTGTAAACGATTTCGGGGCTAGAAAGTTCTTGACTTCCTTTTATGTCCCCATGTACCGGTATGTTTACATGGGGTAATTAACTCTTTTTACTGACTAAACCCATTGCCATGGCGAACCGGATACTGAATTCCTTGTGTGGCCCTTGTATGGCAATTAACTCTTTGATGCCCTCTACCTTCGGGGTTACCTATTATCTCCCTTCTTTTTTTAATCTTTCCATCAATCGGATTGGAACTTGTTGAATATGATATGCAGATTCGATTCCTTAATTACTATTGGAAAATGCAAATACGACTGGCCATCATCGATTCATCTGAGGACATGACGGCACAATAATTTTATTTATCGCTAATCGTTCCGTTCGTGCACAACCCATTCATCTGTATGATAAAATGTTACAAATGGGCCAGCGGACATTGCTTCCACATTATGGCAATGTTTTCTTGGAAATGCGTCTCCGTAAATATTGACAGAACGCTCTTGATCTGAGCCAAGATGCTGTGAAGCTCAAAAGGAGGATAGACGATAGCATAGATTTTAAAATTCCATTATCGTCGGCATCTTCCGGATCATCAGATCTTTTGTGTGACTCTCAATATCTGTTTGTATATAACAGTGTAAACATTGTCTCAATAATGAGCATACCGAAATAATCTGATGACCTTTGTATCGTGATGATTTGCATGGATCGACCGACATTAAAGTATAGTACAAACTTTTTGGAGTTTCATTTTTTTGTTGCTTGTCTTTTAGGCTGCAGTCTTGGAATTCCAAATCCCGGCTGTGTGTGCAGCGATATACCTAGAATTTGGCACACATGTTGTTGTTGTTGTTGTTGTTGTTGTTGTTGTAGTTGTTGTTTATTTAAATAAATATCTCGCTTATAAATCTGGAAGATTTTGTCATGTTTATAATGATTATCCGCTAATATCAGCGACATGAAAACACTTGTCAGAGTGCTGCACCTAGGCAACACCAAAACATTTGCCATAACAAAAAAAATATTAAAACAATTGTATATGTAATAGTCAGGCCGTCATATTTAGGCAACCGTAAAAACAGCGCTGGCTACGGCAACCTACAAAATAGCACTGGAAAGGGTAACCTTGAAAATCTCACTCGATTGTGCAATCTTAAAAACAGCACCGGCCAGGGCAATCTTGACAACAGCAATGACTGAGACAATCTTGAAATAATGCAATACATTTGTATAGCGCCCATTCCAGCAGGCTCTGAGCGCTTATAACAGATTGATTCATCCACTCAGCATTCATCCTCATTCATATCTCTACCTCTCACTCTATCTCTCGCACATCTCTCTCTTCCTCACACTGGACATTTTATATTGTATAGTATTATACTGATATGTTGCGTGGGCATGAGGAGCAGTAGTCTCGGGTCAGGGGGGAGCACGGGTTCCAGTCTATAAAGACTGTGCTCCCACGCCCCGAGCGGAGACAACGACTCCTACATGTCCATATCTATAAAAAAACAATTAAAGACATAATAAACTGGGATGACATCATTGGGATAGAAAGCCAGAAAATGCTTCTTAAAGAGATGTCTTCAGGGCAGTAGCGTTGAATTGGGAATGAGCAACCTTAAAAATAGGACCGAAAATGTTAATGTTGCAAATAGTACTGAATAGGGCAGCTTTGAAAATAACACTGGGTAGAGCAATCCTGCTCAAGTATTAGATAGTGTAATCGTGACTAAGCACTGCATGGGGCAACTTTCAAAATAGTATTCGATGGAGCAACATTAAAAAAAAAACACCGGTATCTGAACAACCCTGAAAACAGTAAAGGCCTGGGCAAACTTGAACATAGCAGTCGAATAACCTTGAAAACAGCACTTTAGCGAACTTGATAAACACAGTCAACTTTGAAAATTTCAAATGTCTTGCGACAAAAGGGCTTTTTTTCAAAAAAAAAAAATCGTTCACATAATATTCAATTCATCTGTTACAAGTCAGCTCAGTCCACAACAAATTTTCTCTCTAATTTTAATCATTATAGATGAAGAGCATCTGCAATTACATCAAAATATTTTGTCGTGAAGATGTGTAAACAAAAGTGGATATGGTGGAGAAGCTAAAAAATAAATCCTTTTCCCATGAGACGTAACATCTGATGTATCCTTGGGGCAGAGATTAAATCTGCCAATCTCGTCCCTCCTTGCACTTGCATCCGGGCTGATCGTCATCGACCACTTCCAGGAAAAAATATCCTCTTCATGTATATTAATGAAACGCTTCTGCCAAATTTGTGTCACAGATTTCTTGAGAACTACGCAGCGTAAAAACATGCGGTTTTCACCTAAATTTGTAGAACAGTACACGAAAGGTAACTATACACATCAGTCCTCTTTATTTTGTTTACCCTTTTTTTAAGAAAAAAGAATGTGTATGTCAACGAAATACGATCTCCGATAGATCTTTTAAATCCACCCGATTCGCCAATCATCAGCAAAGCCGGTGCCGTGATCCAACTTTTTCATATAGTCTATAAAGCATTCTTCTTCTGTGATTACTTTCGGTGCGCTCGGTATTCTATCGCATCTGATGCGCTGCCTCTCTGTCTCAATTTGATAATGGGGCATGTAGATGCTATATCTCAGTCATCTTGCTACCATTTGTAAAATGGGGAGTTAGTCTTGTGTTATATAAGATCGTGTTTCTAAAATTTGGCGAGATGTTTACGCCTGGTATAGTTTCGCTTAAAACTTAAGTTTACATCGGTTCTGATGTAAGTATGAAAAATATTGTGTATGCTCAAAAAATGTAGGTACATAAGAATTCTATGCGAAACTGAAAAATTGTTAAAATGCTAATGGCGTGGCTGATTGGTCACAGCTTTGGACTCAAGAATAAGAGGTCGTGAGTTCGATTTCCGACCACGATCATGTTGTTGCAAAGGCCTCGGAAAAGCATTATATTCACAATTTATTCAGGCCACCTATTTGTAAAGTGGGTACCTGGCTAAAGACAATAGAAGATATTGTCAGAATGTTAGTGATCAGTGCTTATAAATGGCAATGACACTATATGCTTCTCAGAGAGTTGAGAAAATCCTAGAACGATCAGGACTTTTAGGGGTAACAATAATGTGAAGTCGCAGGAGTGGGCATTGGCCTGATTAGAAGACTTATAATGGGCATTATTAGTAGTAGTTTTAGTAGTAATAATAGTAATAGTAGTAGTAGTAGCAGTAGTAGTAGTAGTAGTAGTAGTAGTAATAGTAGTATTGTTATTGTTATAATTATTATTATTATTATTATGGGTAATACAATGGCTGTGTGTAATTCCTCTTTTCTCATCTCATCAAGTTATTTGTAGGAAAATATGAAGGAAGTATCTTCGCTAAGGAGACATCGACATATTAGCCCGTCTCACGTCATACACGACGTTACTGCGCTCATGAGTCTGGTAAACTACGTCACCAATACCACTACATCCTTATGCGGTCGCATTATTGTCGTAAAGGGAGGTTACCCACAGTGTCTTTACAAGATAGAGTTACCGGGTGCAACAGTGTTCAGGGGCATCACAGCTGACCCATTGTGTTAAAAAAATATGAAGAGCTGATTAAATGTTTAGTAAGGATCCAAACCAGTGCTTTATGCTTATCATGTGCTGATAATGAGGACAGGCCTCATAAGCATTTCTATTTGATGGATTGACCCCAGTCGAGGTAGGGACCGAAAAACTCAATTGCTCGGCGGAGCCTTGAAATGAGGTCTTAGGTCTGAACCTCGCCTGAGATCACTTCATCAAACAGACGCACTGACGAAGATTCCCGATGTTCCCCAACTACACATGTTTTTATGGGTAACAACCCTATACATCATCAAGGACGATCCCCCTTCTTAGAGCATCAATTACAGCCCTTTGCACAATGTAAGTCCTGCATGTAATCGATCAAGCAACGATGCATTGTGATTATATTCTCAGACCACTGATTTCGCTGTCGTCCCTTCCCACGGGCAAATCCAAGAACAGTGATAACACAAGTGCAGTGTTTTGCATAACCTGGCGTAGACTGTGCAAAAACATAGATTCAGCATCCATTAAAATCACAGGCCTTTGTGTGTGTGTTTTTGCTTTCTTGATGAATTATGTGGATGAAAAGTGGCGTCGCGATGCGTTTGCGGATTTTTTATGCTGTTGTCCTTGTTGTTGTTGGTGTTATTGATGGTGGTGGTGGTGCTGGTGCTGGTGGAGGAGGAGGAGGAGGAAGTGCTGATGTCGTCCTCATTGAGTTGTTGTTTTTTTTTTAACAGGAAGAAAGATGGTTTACAAAGGCGAGGACAGAAGGGTTATAATACCGATGAAATATAGATCAATGCCAGAGAGCGGCATATGGAGGGGCTAACATCATGTCGGTCAACGGCAGAAGTTTACAAAACCAAACTAAAAAACATCACAGGGATTGCTAAATCCAAGAGCTGATCTGTGCTGTTTCGCTCTCACCCAATTTTTATATTATTGCGTGTTTTTTGGTTGAAGGGACGGCGAGCAACATATCACTTAAACCAGTCATTATTTATATTACTGGCAAAGCCCTCATGCTTGAATGCTTGCATCAGTCAACTGTTTATTGAGTGTTCTGTGCTTACCAAACCACGTAAACAAACATTTATAGTGCGCAGCGAAGGCCAAAAAAAAAACCACTACAATAACAGCGAGAAGTTCAAGATGTTTTCTGGTGCGGTTTTGACGCTGCTGAACGGAAATATACAGAGCACTGGAGTTTCCCCGACATAAATAAGTAAAAAACGTGACGTGAAGTAAATAACATGGCTTCAACTCCAACGAATAAATACTTAGAAACTTCATAGTAACACGCAATCTGCCAAGCAAGCTTCTTCAGTATAGAAGAAAGAGGTATTTTGCAAAATTACAAGGCTACTTGAGCCACAGACTAGAACGTGGAGAATTGATTTTTGCCTTTTTCTGGATGTTGCCATGTTGGGAGAATGGGGTAGTCTGCAAAATTACAAGATTACTGGAGCCACAGACTGGAGAATTAGTTTTTGATTGCAGGAGCCTAAATGGTCAAAAGAAAAAATTGGACCATCAGAGTCGATAGTTGCAGAATATAAAGTCTGTTCTTTGGACAGATTGTGTAGAAATAATCATATAACATGAAACCATACCGTAAAATTGGTGAAATTCAGTCTTGAATTTGTTAAAAATTAATTGTTGCAAACAGTGTTTCCCAATGGCTTCAGCGGATTTCATTTGTACAGGCCTGGGAACTGCAAATGAAAGCCACATTTTAACCCCTTTTCATCTAAATTTGAAATGTGAAAAATCTAAATGAAGGACCCCCACTGTAAACAGACTGGCCTTGGCCTTCTCGGAACGTTCCTGTGGTTCGAGGAGAAATTTTTATTAAATGGCTGAAAGAGGCTTTTACTATTTGGCTCTTCTAACCTTTTTGCCTTTTTCTGGATGTTGGGAGAAAGAGATATTTTGCAAAATTACAAGGCTTCTAGAGCCACAGATTAGAATATGGAGAATTGGTTTTTGCATTTTTCCGGGTGTTGGCATCCGCCATTTTTATTTTTAAACCGTTGACAAGAATAGGAACAGTGATACTCCCAGGGTAGATCCGGGCTTATAAATTATCAGGGCTGCCATTTCTAGATTAAGGGGTAAACAGTGAGTTTCATGTGGATGCAAATAGTAGGGGCCTATGTGTTTCTATGACGTCAAATCTAAGGACTGCTGCTTTTGGAGATGTTCTGTTCTGTGATTGGGGAGGTTTTAATAGAGTGCCGCTTATGCACCCGGCACGCTATCCCGTCCGCCAGACAGCGTGCAAAAATTCGGGTATGTGTCAGCTGCTTTGGGTATGTTTGTGACACAATTTGCCGGGATCTAACCGTCAGCAGAGGCCTTGGGAGTAATTAATCATTCTTGAGCTTAAATCTTAAAGTATTCTTAGTCTGCACGACACTGGCTTTGTGTGTCTCTGGCTAATTGACCTCCTTAATGATCAGTATTATAGGACACTCTCGCCTTTAGCTTAGTTTAGGGTTAGAGACAGGATTAGAAAAGAGAAAGCACACGTTACAGGCTTCTTAGGCCATGATAATATCTAGAGACTGACACAAGTTTGCATCTCTGTCCCTTACCCCGCTCCTAACCCTAAACTAAGGTGTATGTGAAAATGTCCTAATATTCTGATAATAATTGCGAAATTACGAAATTGCCGGAGCTCCACATTCAACAAGAATTCAAGGCAGTGCTGCGTACAAAAAGGCAATCTTTCAATTTGCAAAGCCACAATTTCTTTCTCTATCAACTGTTATATTGTTCCCTTACTAGGACCTGGCTTCCTCTCATCCAACGTCCTTCTGGCTCCTAAGGCTATTTTGAATCGCGGGATGGGATGAAAAGGCGGAGGGGGAAGGAAGGGGGCATGGCATTGAGGTTACGAAATATACAAATTTAATTCCATTACGATCACATGAGCAACAAACATATAAATATTAAATGAAAGCTATATCATATGAAAATGTGTAAATTAAAAGAGGAATTAACAGATTAACAATATGTATAAGTACCATGCAATAGACATTTCAAGTCTTCACATTTTTTGGAATTATTATACTCTTAATAAATGTCCATCTTGTTTCTAAAAAGTGGATATTGTGAGCCCTCTTGGCATCTCAAGGCTTTTAACCTGTTTGATTTTATGTGCTGTGGAATTCATTTAATCGTAATAACACTTGACTATTACGGAAAACATTGAGATTAAAGGAATTGTCCGGTCAAATGTTGCTGCTTTCCTTTCCTTTCCTTTCCTTCCTTTCCTTTCCTCTCCTCTCCTTTCCTTTCCTTTCTTATATTATAGAAAATATTACCCCTGCTGAAATGCTGAAAGTTGCGATTAGACAAAAATGCGACCAAGCGAATCGCGCTGCAGTGGGGCTAATATTAATGATCTGTAGCAGAACCTGTCTCTCATTTTTTTTTAAAGTAGGGCACCAGAATTAATAATGGTGCTCATTTTTCTCTGTCCTGATATCACCATTGTCTGGTGTAGAAAATGGGTGCACGCCCTCAGGGTAAGCTCACAATAAATGTCCTCAAATTTGGACTCATCCGAACTCATCAATCACCTCCGATAGGCATGATTACTTTTGCCCCGGGCTTAAGAAGGTCCTAGTTCTCCACTCTAATTTAATCAAGGGGCCGAAAGCTTAAAGATTAATGGGTATAATTGGTGTCGTGTTGGGCACTAAAAAAATGTGCTTACCTCATGATTTCAAGACCTCAGACATAAGTACAGTGGAAGCTCTATATGATGATCAATGTTCGATCGTTATAAAAATCAGCCGCCGGACACAAGCTGGTCGTCTTACCCACGTTGATTATTAGGGTTCGGAATGTAAAGAAACTTCTACCGTTCTAGGTGTTTTTTTAAGGGGATCCACTCTCTTCTTATGTAGATGACTGTACGCTAGTGTTGTGTGCACTGCCCTTTTCTCATTCAGTATATTTTACGTACAATAGTGTTCACCAAAATGCTACATAGTGCACTTTGTTTATTATGGGTTGTGATCTTAGGATACGTTACCTAAAACTGCAATTGCTCGTATTACTTGATCTTTAGATTTCACATGAGAAACCATTAGAGAGGTTTTAGTATAGATTAGATAGCAACCCACTTTGATGGAGTTCAGTGTCGTTGGGTAACTTCCTCACGGCCATGAAAACTGTCTTAAGTTTTTTGTTTTTTTGTTGTTTTTTTTATTTTGGTGGCAAGTATCTAACTTTCGCGAGGACTGCATGACGGGATTCTCGGATAAGAGCTTAGAGGTCTAGAGTAGTTAGAACTGATGTTACAAGATGGTCGATTAAAATTTTCATACCATAATCGATACTGTCCAAATAATGATGATTAGTACTTAGAAATACTAATAACCGTTTGCTAGAGTTAATGCCCTTTGAAATTTTGGAAAGGAACTTTTTTCCGCCCGATGTAAATTTCGCGAGTCAAGATCAACTCGCAAAATCCGTGAAAGTACTCGACAAACAAAAACAACAATAACAACAAAAAAAAACATTTCTACAGTACACGAGTAATTACGAGGCCATAATCTTGCGTGACGAGGACACAAAGACGAAAAAAAACCAACAACAATGAGAAAGCATCCTTACTAGTGTCATTCAGATTACAGGAGTTTAACTCAGATGGGGAAGACTTACAAGTGGTCTAATGGTTAAGCAACACCACAGAAACCCACAAAAGTCCCTGTCTAATGATGGATTATGATACATGATTGTGATTCTGGGACACCTAGCCCCTGGCAAAGCTGCCAAAGCCTTCTTAGTTCATTAGATTCTTTGACTTCATTAAGCGTCCCCTTTCTGGCAGTTTCAACTCCCCTTTTTTCTCTCTCGTCCCACTTCCAGCCGTACGTAATAATGATAATAATAATAATAATGCGGTTTTTAGTCTCATATCCAGGCTAATGCCCGCTCATGCGACTTCACATTATTATTACCCCAGCAGGCCTGATCACTCTAGGACTTTCTCGACTCCCTGGGGAGCATATAGTGCCGCTGCCATTTATAGGCGCTGATCACTAGCATTCTGACAATATCTTCCACTGCCTATAGCCAGGTACCCATTTTACAGACAGGAGGATTGAGGAAAATGTGAATGAAATGTTTTTCCAGGACACTTACAACATGACCGTACAAACATTATGTAATACCGATCCTCTCCTTTCCCCTTTTTGTCACAGAGCTAATGGATCATGTTCAATCGAATTCTAGTCCTGTTATTATTACTTGTGAATGCGGGGTTTTGAAGCTACGGTCCTGGCTCACACATCCTTGAACTCACAAATTGTTCCGTTTTCTACAGTAATCCATCAGGATTACTCACACTTGTTTATCTCCACGGGGAAACCCACCCATAGTGGCGGACATTGACACACCCTCGATGAATTTTTCAATGTTTTTCATGGACACATCCGCAAACAGATGGCATCACCTGTCCTTGATAGCAATCGATTGATCGCATGTTTAAATTCCGAAAGCCTTATTTCATTCCACCTCTTTGAGCCAATAAACCTGTTTCTGTACAGCGACTTTTGGATCTTTTCTGTAATCATTATCACTAATTTCAAACATCGACTGAGTTTTCAGAAGTGAAGACTGTTTAAAATTTAAAGTATAGATAGATAGATATATTATTTTACTGACTTTTCGTTCTGTCAGATCCGAAGCGAAACTTTCATGGACACTCTCTATCGAGAACTTGCGAATCAGCGATGGGATCTCTTACAATAGTAAGAATTACATTAGTTCTGCTTATTGAACGCTACTAAGGGGGCAACAGCACCAATGCACCAATGCAATCCTTACGATGGTAAGAGGTCCCATCCTAAGTGCGAGAGCTCTCATATGTTAGCGACACTTTTTCTTCACAGCACCAATGCACTAATGTATTTCTTACGGTGGTGAAAGATCCCATCGTTAACGTTGAAGCTTTCATATGTTAGTGACACTTTTTCTTCACATAAAGCATGACATATTGCGGAAACTTCCAAATAATTTTTCAGCATCAGGAGAGGCTGAACGATAATCTGCGGCCTAGATCACAAACCTATCATTCATTTACCATCGTGTGGCTAAAGGACAGATGATTTACAGTACCAGAACTGATCAAAACACTGAATAATCAATATTATCTAATTTTCCGCATTTTCCGTTATTGTTTTTTTTAAAGATAATTTTAGAGGTTGAAATGGAAGAATTATGTGAAACCGCACCTTGCACTTAAGAGTTATGGGAAGATTCAAATCCAGATTCGAATCCAGATCGAATTCATCGAATCCTCTTGCCTTGGGTTCGAATCCTGTTCCAATCCTAAAATTGGTCTGGATCGATTACCTCTGTTCACAGGAACAAAAATGGTTCGGTTTCCAAGAAATCCCTTTGTCATATATAAACGTGAGTGTCTGTCCATATGTACCCTGTCTTGTTCACTATGTTTAATGTTGTGTGTACGTCTGTGTGTTTATCTTGCTGAGTTACCAAAAGAAGCCTAACGGCCTTTGGTTGAAGAGGGGGCGGGGAAGCTTGTGGTGTGTGTGAGTCTCGTGCTTAGCGCTATGACTGCTAGTCTTCTGTTCGGTTTCGGGAAAAGACCCCGGCCACTAAGCCACTTTTTTTGGAGTGGCGGCGTGGTCGTGTATTGACGTCTACCTGATTCCAAACTGACCGTAAGACGATGGGTGCCGACGCAAAGGTCGCGGGTTCGATTCCCACCACATCACTTTCTTTCCTTCTTCCATTTTCTCTCTGCATTTATCTTCTTGAGCACTTCCCCCTTTATCCTACCTTGTGTGAGGATCTGTTTGCGTCTGCTCACTCCTTACTTCTGTCACTAAGTGCTCTGTTTCCACCTTGCACTACACATATGTACAGCTATATTCATTTAGCTTTAAATAGTATGAAAATACTTTATGACAGACCTAATGTAGAGTCTAGCGGCGATGTTCTTGTCACTCTAAGATGTGCAAGCGGAAACTACATAAATATCTTCCTTTCCCTCGATATTCGATTCCGGACTCGAATCCACTGAATCCTAGCTCTAGATGTGAATCTGGGGTCAAATCTTGAAGGATTCAAACTATTC
>JAWQUT010000098.1:882637-896622 GCA_033807755.1 Ellobium chinense
GGGGGGGGGGGCTGAAATGAGGATTTCTTTTGCGATATTTACAAGATTTAACCTTAATGTTATAAAACTGAGGTCTAGAAATTCTTTGGATATATAAGTGTAACCGGGTGGAAAGGCAATACAGTATAGTAGTATTCTTTCTCTTATATTTAAGGGGGAGGAAGGTGAGCTCAGTCAGATAATTTTTTCAGATGTTCCATATTGTATTAAGGAAGTGTGTCACCAGGGATTTTACCAAATTACTGTGAATGATCAATTTTGAGAAGAAGGGCCGAAAAAACCTACACTAGAAATTTTTGTCCCTGCCGGGGATCGAACCAGGGTCTCTCAGCTTGCAAGTCCGAGCGTGTTACCAACTACACTACAGGGACGCTAACTTCACAGCAATTTAATTCTTAAATACCTACTGCCTGAATCGGTCCCTAACTTCCACGTGCGAACCTAGTGTTCACCCGTGACCCTAACACACTTCCCGACTGCTCACATAAGGAAACATGCTGACGCGAATATCATATCAAGAAATCAGACAGATTCACTCATGGCTAAGTTCAGTAACTGTGTACATCAAAATAATTGGCCAAAAGCGTAACCAAGTGTATTCAGCATAACTGAGAATTTGCGCATTAACCATGGGATCTCTTACCATTGTAAGAAATACATTAACTCTGCATGTTGAACAGTACTAAGGTGCATCAACACCAACGCGCTAATATAATTCTAACGATGGTCAGTAATTCCAGCGTTAATGGGCAAGTTCTCAGTTGGTTTGCTCGTAATCTAATTTGTTATTTAGAAAAGAAATATAAACGGGTATTCTGGAAGATCTTGACCCACATTTATATACAATGAATTATTTATATTTGATATGCGGGGTCATTTTGTGCTAACACCATTCATTTTCACTTTTTCCTTCTTCTTGCACTTTTCGGTGTTGATGGATAGACTATGCACTTTGAGGGTGTGTGCCAGATGTATGGCTTCTGTTATTGAGAGGCTGTGGTGCTTCAAGGTTTCTGCCACGTCGCCTGTCCACCCTTTTTTTTTCTTGGTCTTCCCAGGCTTTGAAGTCATACGATTTCGCGTTGAGTGCCCATGATGCAGCTGGTTGGCAATCCTTATAGATGTCCAAACCATTTGATTTGATGGTTCGTTCTCGTTGCAACTGGTAACTGGTTTTGAGCCGACCTTGCTCCCGATGACACCGTACCTGATTTTTTTTTGCTGTTGTTTTTTGTGGGTTGTTTTTTTTTGACATACGTGGTGACATTGATGGCTTTTCGAATGCATTTCATCATGAAGAGCTTTATTGATGTCCATGACTGACATTATACTTTGAGAACTTGCCCAAAAGTCATGGGATTTCTTACCATTGTAAGAATTATATTAACTCTGCATGTGAGAGCTACTAACTTACTGAGGGTGCTCTCTGCACCGTTGCTATAGTGTAACTCTCATGATGGAAAGAGATCCCATCATTAATGCGCAAGGTCCGAATAAATACGTCAGTGTTAGTACAAATAATATGGTGCTTATTAGTTGGAATTTGAGTTCCAGTGGAATATTTGATCTGGTCCATCTGGGTCTGTTCCGTTTCGTGTCCTTCTCTTGGATTTGTAGTAATAACCCACTTTAGGGTGCTAATTCCTTGACGGTTTCACCAGAGTCCTGCTGGCCAGAGACGTTTCAGGATGACCCGGGCGCGAAACTACTATCTACGGTACATTTGTGCTTATCATGTCTCAGGATGACCCTTGCGCGAATCTCCTATCTACAGTGCATTTGTGTTTAACATAACTCAGGATTATCCGGGTGCGAATCTGCCATCTACTGTGTTTATCAGCCTCCATTAAGAACTATTTTCATTTACATGAAGTCAGAGTAATGTAATGTAATGTAATGTAATGTAATGTAATGTAATGTAATGTAATAATTAATTTATGTAGAGAACATGCGGATATTACTGAAAATATTATGGATGCACTATTTCCCTATGTTCCTTATTATGTTCCTATCGATCCGTTGGACCATGGCGCTAGTAAAGAGCGTTTTTCCAAAACTCGGTGTGTGGTCTTTGAATATTTTTGAAAGAAACGGAAATAACATTCAGGTAATCGCTCTTCACACATATATTTTTATTTACTGTTAAATGACGTGAAATTTGAAGGGGTGCAGATTTTGAGGTCAATTAGGTTTTAAATGAATTAACAACAGAAATGCATCTTGATTACACTACTAACTCATGTTTCAACGAAAGTACATTTACTAAGTTTTGGAGTAACACTCTCCGTGACAATTAGTGAGTTACGTCAAACTGCTGTTATTTTTACTTGTCTCTGTCACGGGAGTATTGTTAAAAAAAAAAGAGGTTCACCCCACCCGAGCCATACGGCCAGCGTAGCGCCTCAGTGACATAAGCTAACGATTTAATGCAAATAATGCTTTTATTAGGTTTTTCTAGGCTAGAGTGACATCTTAGCTATTTTTTTTTATGGCTGACATTAAAATTTATCACGTATGGAAATGTGCGCGGGGACCATATTTAAGTTATCCACGCCTTCTGGTTAGTATCTAGATTTAGTAGTAATGCAGCATGGTCTGCTGGTTGCGGCGTTGGACTCAAGATCTAAAGGTCGTGGGTTCGATTCCCGGCCACGGCCATGTTGTTAGTGCCTTGGGAAAGCATTTCATTCACATTCTCCGCAATTCACCCGTCTGTAAAATGGGTACCTGGCCATAGGCAGTGGAAGATATTGTCAGAATGCCAGTGATCAGCGCCTGTAAATGGCAGCGGAGCTGTATGCTCCCCAGGGAGCTGAGAAATCCTAGAGTGATCAGGACTGCGGGGATGATAATAGTTTTAAGTCGCGTGAGCGGGCATCAGCCTGGATACGAGACTTATAAACCGCATTATCATTATTAGTAAGCCCAACACTTTGCAGGGCACTCAACCCTTTACGTACCAGCCTAGGCACCTTTGGATCTATTCTGAACACAATACCAATGTGCACAACTCAAAACGGCCGTCATGAAAAAAAGTAGGTAGAAGTTTCTTTAGCAGGCAATGGAGTAAAACTTGGGGGCAGGACTATGGCGGGCAGTCTGGTAAATGAAAGGGTTAATAAAGGATGGCTTTTGTAGTTTTTGCGTTCCTTTTTATGAAGGAATCTCCAAAATCCCTTCGATATCTCCATATCTTCCTTACCAAAGTAAGAACTAATTAGTGGCAGCATCGCTCACGTGACCCGAATGAATGCAGCGCATGTTGTGTGGGAGCGAGTGTACATGCACTATGTATTCGTCACCTCTTTAGTACTCTCTGTAAGTGCATACCGACACAGTTTGGAAGAGAACGTTTCGCTTTAAATCAGACAAAAAAAAAAAAAATATACCAAAGTACTTTCACAAAAATACTCACGCAAAAGTGACTGGGTTTGGCAGGACTAAATAATATGCAGCATACAAGAGAGATAATTACAGAAAGACAGAGGGAGAGAGACTGACAGGCAGACAGACAGACAAACAGACAGACAAATAGACACACACAGACAGACACACACACACACACACACACACACACAGAGAGAGAGAGAGAGAGAGAGAGAGGGAGAGAGAGAGAGACAGAGAGAGAGAGAGAGAAAGGAATGAGATGTATGAGGTACTGTGGACACACACACAGATGGTTTATTTTTAAAGGTCCGCTCAGGGTATAAAAGGAGATGAGAGACATGATGGACCACTTCACTAAATTGAATTCTACCGAACATTCACAGTGAAGTGCTATTTCTGTCCGACTTCCACTGCATAGAAACTTTGCAGATCGATAGTTTACTGTCCTCGGAACGTTACAGTAAAGAAACTTGATATAAACACGTCTAGTATTTGAAATATGAAAGCAGATTCATTTAAGTCGAGGAAGTGTACAACGGCCGTCTGTAGGTGGGGGCTTGATTTTTGTGGGTAATGACTGGATGGCACAGCTTCAAGTGAAGCAGTACTTGAAAGGTTCTCAGGCAGACACTGTATTCATCGACAAATCAGTTTGCATCCTAATGAACGACCCGAGAGCTTCTTCTCATGAAGGTCTTAGGATACATTTATAGTGACACGCGCAATTTCTGTGCGTACCGGCAGAAAAGGTTACAGACTTCTAATTGGCTGAAAATAACATGCTGTTACATGCGTTAGGAAGACATATCGGCTCGCAGTTCGAAAACGAACTACAAGATCTATATTTTGAACATCATTTTTAATAAGCTCATTGAATTCTGCAAATAATTAAAGAAGACCTAGAGATTGTGGAATTTCTTGCAAGTGACAGTAGAGAAAACAGTTTATTGGGAAATTGGATTAGGCTTCTGTAACCAAAACGTATGTGTATGATAAATCCCTCTTTGTTTCTACTTGCACGGCTGAGACTGTCTATACTGGCGAGGACACTTGCGACTGGCGTGAGCATCTAGAAAAATCGTCTAGTATGAACACTCTTTTTCCGTGCTCGTACGTCTGCTTCGGTACGCACAGAAATCACGCGTGTCTCTATAAACGTGTACCCTTAAGCTGCTTGAACACGACATCAGTGGCTGTATACATAATTCATAAATCAGTCATTAGTCAACCTCTTGCGTTAACCACAGTGAACACAACTAATGTTTTGGAGGTTTCCAGTGGTTACCAGAGTGCGTAAGGATTAAAATGTATTATCATGTCACAGTTTTGTAACTACGAGTATAACCTGTTGCTGTAATTAGCTGTATCATGAAATCACACATGTTTCAAGTTTCGTTTACCCTGTTTAGACCAATCTGTTCGTTTGTTTGTCTGTCTGTCTGTCTGTCTGTCTGTCTGTCTGTCTGTCTGTCTGTAGTATGTCTGTCTGTCTGTCTGTCTGTCTGTCTGTTTGTATGTATGTATGTATGTATGTATGTATGTATGTATGTATGTATGTATGTATGTATGTATGTATGTCTATCTGTCTGTCTGTCTGTTTTGTTTGCTTATCTGTCTTCAATTCTCTCTCTTGTCTTGCCCCTATCTCTCTTTTACTCAAGACCAATGTCAGTCTGCCTGTTTGTCTGTCTGTCTGTCTGTCTATATGTATGTATATATACGGATGAGATATATGTAGCACTATCTGTCTCTGTCTGTCTGATAGCTGGTTGCCTGCCTGCCTGCCTTATAGCTGGTTGCCTGCCTGCCTGCCTGTCTGTCTGTCTTTCTGTCTGTTTGTCTATCTGTCCGCCTGTCTTCAATTCTCTCTCTCGTCTTGCCCTAATCTCTCTCTTACTCAAAATCTCGTTCTTTCTTGCTTACTCACACACAGCTACTTGCATTCATACACCCACTCAACTACATTCCCCTTCTCACATCCTCCCACACATACTCACGCACATACCCCGTGGTGAGATCCACACACCTTCATTCTCTCTCTCTCTCTCTCTCTCTCCCCTCTCTCTCTCTCTCTCACACACACACACACACACACACACACACACACACACACACACACACACACACACACACACACACACACACACACACANCTCCCCCCCCCATACACACACTCACACACACTCACACACACCCTCACACTCTTTTACCATACTGTCTCCGGCTTCATGCAAACCTTCATATTGATCAGATTTGTCAAAGTGAAATGGAAATTATTAGATATTGTTCTGATGGATCAACTGTATTGCGGTTTTTGTTTGTTTGTTTGTTTGTTTGTTTATTTGTTTGTTTGTTTGTTACTTTATAGGGACTCCTTTATTTTCCCTCGCTGTTTTGACGAGTCAGAAGGAAAGTTAATCTAATTTCACTACAGCAATTCGGTTTTTCCCATGGAATCTGAAATAACAATTGATAGAGAAAATTAGCGTTCTTTCTAACGTAAATGAAGTAAACACAAGGGATGAAAATCTATTGACGTCTGTCTGGCAACGAAATGGAAGTGCCTCTTCTCTTCCGTTCTTTCAAAAACAGGTCTTGGTAAATGGTATAGCACTAACGAAAGGTTAGGCAGAACTGAGATAATATGAACGCGGTTTGTGAACTTACGTTCAGTTGATGTGGACTTGATCTAAGCTTAATTAATAGCTATTTTGGATGACTTGGTCTAGGTCTGAACTATACCTATTATGGGTGTTTGATCTAAACTTTAATTTTCTGTCTAAATGTCATTTCATTTCACATCTAAGCTTAAATAGTTTGGTTTTTGTTGTGTTTTTTGGTTGTTGTTTTTTTGTTTTTTTTGTTTTGTTTTTTTTTTTTTTGGGGGGGGGGNGGTGAACTGATCTGAATCTGAACTGTAGCTATTATGGGTGTTTGATCTGAACTATAATTTTCTATGTTAATTTCATTTGATTTCACATCTTTTTTCGAAAATCAGTAGGGAACGCCAGTTTCAAAAACCAATAGAAACCGATCTGATCTTAAAACTGCCCAGTTATGGTAGAATCGAGCTAAACTAGATCTTAGACTTTTTTTCCTTCGTGAACTGAACTTTTTCAGAACTTGCATTAGACTCTCTGGGTACAGTTACACAGGCCTTTCTTTCTTTGTTCGTATGACAAACAGGAACTGGTAGAGAACATACCTTGAGGTTGTATAACGGCGCGTCCCGTCCTAATGGAGTTTGGAGAAAAACAGGATCGGGCACAGTTTCTTAATTGGCATAATGAGACCTGACTTTTTTTTTAATAAAGAGCCCTTCCGCCCTTTTCTTTTTTTTTTTTTTGCCTCGAGCATGAATTCATAATATGCTGTCATCAGAACTGCCCTAAAATTCTGAACAAAATTCGTCTCCCATCTCACGAAAGAGTGTATGCAGCCATTGTGGGTGTTTTGAGCTGAAGCTACTTTCTGACAGCCCAAAGCGAGATCTATGTTCTCACGAAGTGGCGTATCGATAGCTCTAATAGTTTCGGAGATTTCAAACATTTACTGATTAGGCGTACGTTATCAATTCTAAATCTCATTGAAACTTTAAAGCTCTTTCTTGAAAAACTAGCAAATGTGGCATACGCCCTTTCGTTAGATGAGTGACAAATTATGCCAAAATCGGCATTCACGAAAACGGGAGATATTTGTGAAGTTCGGTTTTGCTCTTGAGTCGGTCCTGGATGATTGGACGAGGATCTCAAACTCGCTCGAACTACTAACAGCTCTTGGGCTCTTATGAGATTTAAAACTTAGTAGTCATTTGCTATTAAGATGCGGTATATTAACGGATATCTTTATTCTGTTACTCAGCTTACAACTATCTCAACGAACGGCTGCGTTTGTAGTGTATAATATGTTTGTGTCTCGTGGTGCAAAGCAATGCTATATTATCAAGTGCTTGCCTGACAGTGGTCGTTGGACAATACTAGTTCTACGTGAGTTGTGCAAACCAGTGGCCTTATGTATAATCCATACGTTAATTGGCGCATTGCGTTAACCACAATGAACACTACTAATTGCTAATGTTTTGGGGGGTTTCCCGTGGTAACCGCAGTGCGTTAACTGACGTAAGTATTATACATACGACCACTGATCTAGTTTACATCTAGATCCTATGTTTATTTAGGAAAACATGCCAACGCTTTGCTAACTCTTAAATAAGTAATAGAGAGATTATGATTTTATTTTGGTGCTGGCTTCAACGAGCCTACATGCCTCAAGACAGCGTATAGAATAGAGATTTGTGACAGGAAGAACGCCATGTTGTATATACTTACTGGGGTTAATGCGAGCAATGGTGAAAGCATTAATCTTTTCATTGTGTTGTTGGTGGCTTTAGCATTACACGCTTTGGAATCTCTGAAATACTTTTGATGTCTCCATAAGTTTTCAGGAGGAAAAAAAAAACAAAAATGCCAGAGGTTGTGTAGTTCACAGCTCATTTCAGAATGACTGTAGAAGCTGCTGAAATAACCAAGTGAACCCTGCCCCTCCAGTGGGCCTTGGTGAACCTATTCCAAGTATAAGTAGATCTAAGTGCAGTTGCTCGTAACTAGCTCCACGCAGTATAAAAGGGAAACGTTGTTTTCTCTCTTTAACCCAATCTATGTGTATGACGTACAAGCATGTCCTAACTCTTTGGTACAAACAGCGGTTTGATGTACATGTTCGCCCCGGAAGTAGCATTCCCGTATAACCTGTAAGACGTTCCCTTGTGTCCAAATTAAAAGGCCTATAAAACCTTTTTACCTAAACAATCATTTTGAAAAAAAACGTGAAGTAACGAAGGAGTTGAGGGAATCTTATTTTATTTATTTATTTATTTATTTATTTATTTATTTATTTATTTAACTGTATTATATCAGTTACAGAGCTACTATTTCCATTTTCAAAAATGTACAGTAATTAAGTGATAACATATCTGCTGTAGTGTCTATCATTAGGAATCATGCGACTTCCATCGCAGTTGAGAACTTAACGATGGGATCGCTTACCACTGTAAGAATTACATTACTCTGCATGCTGGCCGCTTCTAAAGGCGCACTCAGTACTGCTGCCCTGATGTGAAATCCTAACAATGCGCAAGTTCTCAAGTGTCTGCAATGCTATATAGTCTATGTGACGTATAACGCAGTATTCCACAAAGTAGGTCAAATGTAAATTTTAGTATCATTTTGTGCGGAATTTTAGGTTACATATGCCAGATAATACAAGAATATCCTTTGTCTTAACAAACAGTTTTCTCTATACGTTATTGTGGAGACATTTGACATGAGCCAAAGCCTATGTATTGTTTTTCAGTAGTCACTGTACTCCAATACAAAACGACGTACAATAGTACAGCTTTAGCAATGAATTTTTTTTTTAAATCCGAAGGTGCTGAAAAAGTCTATCCTTGTTGGTGGTAACAGGCCCGCACCCGTGAACACCAAACCCACTGGAAAATATCTACAGTTTTTTTTTTCTTTTTGCAAAATCAGAACTAGGCATAGAGCTACCTCAGCTGACATGTAAAAACATCATTCGATATACATTTTAAGGCTTGTGCTTGAACGTATGACTATGTCCCTGTAAGGGCTTGATAGTGCATTCTAACCTTTAGGCTGCTTCTGAATTCGTGTGAGAACCGAAACAGTTTGCACAACGTAACAATTTCGTCCGAATTATGTCACTTTACAATCAGTAAAATGGTAGCCTGCGGTCCCGTCTGTGACTGTTTTTGAACTTCATTGTGTGTGTGTGTGTGTGTGTGTGTGTGTGTGTGTGTGTGTGTGACACTGACATACACCATTATACGTCAAAAAGGAATTACTTCCATCAACTCCACCTTCATCTGCCGACAGGAGGCTGATTGTCGTGTTTGAACTGCAGACAGGTGGAATCCAGAGGGAAAGAACTAACGACTTACCCGTCCCTTCTTAGGATATATTATTTCCGTTGAATAGGCTGTGATCTTCTCATGAGTCAGTGCGTTCTTTTATAAATCCCTCCGGAAGTTGGAACTGCGCGAATATAATGAAAAATTCATATTTTGGTACACAGATTCATTTTTACCATTAACATTGGGGCTTCCAGCCTGCAGCAGTCATTTTTGAAACTGCCTCTTTATGAAACGGGTCCCGTCAGTAATTACACTTCTGTGAGTCTGTTTTGTCTAATATATATATTGTTATGTTCAGCAGCTATGAACAAAGAACTTTCTCTTGAGATTAAAGATATACAATAACACTACGAGGATGGATCAAAAAGTTTGAGGTCTTGTCTGAAAGCGTAAAAATTTTGACAAAGTGAATAAATCAGACCTTACCAATGTCTCTCATGATACTACCCAAATTTTCAGACATATAAGATTCCCCTTTTCTAAAACGAGATCATGGTGACAAAACTGCCACATTAAATTCATGCAAAGAAGTTAAAAATCTAAATCTCTAATTGAAGAATGCTGCGACTTTCCCGGTTCAAAAGTTTAACCACAATCAGGCTTTAAAAATGACGATTTTTTTTGTTTGGTCTTGCACTTTCCCCGTGAGCTCTGTAATACTTGTATTTATATTTTGCGCTTGGAAATGCATCTTGACACAAACTGAAGACTATTAAACTATATCACTTGTAAGCTGTAATTAACATCGTCCATTCATTACCTTGTATAACATGGAAGATGTTTCATTTCACCTTTAAAGTGTCAGACATAATGTGCTGGCACGAAAAGTTGCGTGATTTGGGAAATTGCTTTGCATTAGTTCTGATTAAGATGCATTTTGTAATCGTGCTTCTAGAATAGCCTGTGTCATTTTTCACTGTTAGAGAACGAGGATGAAAGATTTCTGCGGCAAAGTAAAAAAAAAAAAGAAGGAGTCCTTGCAACTGCAGTTTTCGCCGGAAAATATTGGCGCATTTTATTTTTTTTTTAAACATGTCAACATAGGCATTAGTTCTATATTCCATACGGTACCCTTATATTAAAGTGGCCTACGTGTGACCTAGGTAAATTTCGAAGTATAGTGGCAGTATTTCAGTTTTGTTTTTGTTTTTTATCAACATTTTCTTGTTAATTAGATGATATCAATTGATTTCATGATATGGAACAATAATTACAGCATAGCTACATTAATGTTGGTATGAAACTGTTTTCTTTCCTTTGTCATCAGCTGTTTTTTTTTATTTTGTCATCAGCTGTTTTCTTTCCTCTGTCATCAACTGTTTCCTTTATTTTGTCATCAGCTGTTTTCTTTCCTCTGTCATTAACTGTTTCCTTTATTTTGTCATCAGCTGTTTTCTTTCCTCTGTCATCAACTGTTTCGTTTCCTTTGTCATCAGCTGTTTTCTTTCCTTTGTCATCAGCTGTTTTCTTTCCTCTGTCATCAACTGTTTCCTTTCCTTTGTCATCAGCTGTTTTCTTTTCTCTGTCATCAGCTGTTTTCTTTCCTCTGTCATCAATTGTTTCCTTTCTTTCCACTGTCACTAATTCTTTCCTTTGCCACCAACTGTTTCTTTTCCTTTGTCACCAAGTCTTTCCTTCCTCTGACACCAATTGTTCCCTCGCCTTTGTCACCAACTGTTTCCTTTTCTTTGTCACTACTGTTACCTTTCCTTTGCTATCAACTGTTTCCTGTATCTTACTGGTGGCTGCCTTTTCTTTGTCACCAAATATTTCCTTTCCTTTCTCACCAACTGTTTCCTCTCCATGTCACCAGCTGTTTCTATTCTTCTGTCATCAACTATTTTCTTTCTTAAGGAGCTCAGCTTTCAGACAATCCAATAACTGCAGTCAAGGACACAAGATTTTCAGACAGGAAATTAGTCAGGTTTGGCAGAACTGAGATCATATGGACGCAGTTCTTATCTTAGGTTCAGTTCACGTGAACTTGACCTGAGCCTCAAAGCTATTTTAGACAAACTGATCTGGATCTGAACTGTAGATATTTTGAGTGCTGGATCTGAACTTTAATTTCGACCTAAATTTCAGTTCAATTTACAACTTCCTCGAAAATCAGAACCAAATGCCGATTTCAAAAACCAAAGGGAGCGATCTGATTTGAAACTGCTGAATGTTTAAAGAACTGAGCTAAACTTCATCATAGGGCTTTTCTCCCTTAGTGAACTGAACTTCATCTGAACTAATTTTTTCATTGAACTCGCCCCTTAAGATTAGACAAGCAGTGTTTTTCTGAGTTGCGTTTCTGAGTCGTGAATCTGGGTTCAAGCGTCGTTTGCACAATGATGGCTTGCTTTGCACTGGCCAAGGCCTGCTTCACTCAAGATATGTTTGATATTAGGTCTGCGTTTGTTTGGTACCTGCGGCATGTGTTGAATGATTTCTTGTTGTATTGGTTGATGAATTTGTCATGCTCTATCTATACTCTCATTTGGGATAATGTATGCCCACATAACACTTTGTGGTTTGGGCTTTATTTTTTCCAAAAAACCTTGTTGTTATTTAACCTTGTTGCGAAAGGGTCCGGCCTTGTTTTCTCTGAGAGATCCATAGCAAAGGAGGTATCAACAGTACGTTTGGTGTGTTCTAGTCACAGAGAGGAAGATGTTTGTTAGAAGTGTGGCATGTTTTGGATCACGCGAAGAAAAAGATCAGCAACATAATTTGAAGTTTGTTAGTGCAACGTTTTATCAATGCCTTGGCCTCATGTCGGATGAGAATGTGGTAGGAATCATAGGAGGAATGTATGCTAATAAGTGGGGCCAAACACCACTCGTAAGTTACTGCATTATTTTCTGTCTCTTCCTCATTAGTAGCAGCCATCTTGGCTTGCCTAGAAACTGATACTTCCTTTGCTAAGGAAGGGTGTGGCTTGCTCTCTTGTGATGCCGCGAGGACCGAACAAATGCAGCCTAGTTGAACAGCGAGAACTCGAATTTTTGCGGCACCAGTCCACAATACCCAGCTTGAGCAGTTTTAGTTCGACATGATTTTTTTCATGTGCGAGCCGTTCTTTAAACATTATTTCTTCCCAGTCCTGCAGCATGTAAAGTAGATCTACGCGTATGATTATTTGCAGCGGTCGTACAGCGTTTCGCCCTCCTCATTGAGACTTCTCGATTCGCTGCAAACGCGAACGCCTGTCAATGTTCTTTAGCAGAGAGCTTGGGATTTCAATCGAATGTGAAGAATAAGCAAGTACTTGAAAGGCATAATTATCAACGCCCACCGACGTCAGCTTAGCTAATTTCATCAAACTCTGTCCGAACCTGCCTTGTAGTTTAATTAGCCCAGTTTTATCGTGCCGGCTTTCAATGTGCCCCGCTTGGAGCCTCCAACCAAAAAGATTTGATTTCAGATCCTAGACAGGACCTCACGCCATGGGGAACGATAAATAAATCCGACGCAAGAAGGGCCTCCTGTAAATACAGGTCTGTTGTTTCAATTTGTTTTCATCCACAGTGGAACGCGATTTCCGTTTCCTGGGACATGTTTACCAAAACATGAAGAAATCTTCAGGGATAAATTAAAAGATCGTATTCTATATAAATGAAGTTTGGAGAAAATTTGGATTACATCAAACAATTTTGTTAGCAGAAATATACCTAGTTCCTCAAAAAAGCTGTTTCGTCTATATAATATGTGCTAGAATTTAGATATAAATTTCAATATTGCTTTTAAAAGCAGTCTTAAATTCTCAATAAAAGGATACCAAAATGTTCATGTTACCCCATTTGTAGAATACGATCTTATATAGACTACAACCAGCTGTGGGAAGTGGAATCGAGTTAGTAGTACGTTATTGTTATTTGATAACAGACGTAGCAAAATAAAGGCTTAAAGTTTGCTGCGTGTTTTGTCATGACAAGATGTTTATCTCACATCCTTTCCGAATGTAGATCTCAGTGGTCTTCCTTGTTCGTCTTACCTGTCGATGGACAGTGGCGAATCTGTAGAAAACAGCGCCTACGGTAAGCGCTGAAATTGTATCCTTAAGAGGAGCGCTGTATCATTATGGCCCCAGGGGCGTAGCGCGGGGTTCGAAACCAGGTAGTCAAATCTGCACACTGGCGACGCGAGTCATCTGAGTGTTACTTTTTGGTCACTCTATATTTACATTAGGAAAGGGTGTGGTAGACAAACGGGGGCCTATATAGGGCCTACGACAAAAATTTGCTTCACCGTCTAAGCAAAAACTCATGATATCATGAACAAAATATAGTGAAGACAACCGCAACAAAAACAATAACAACTAGACTAACTCAACGATAATAGCAATATAATAACTGCACTCACTTAATATTTACATCTTGAAGATAAAATTGATACGTCTTTCATGTGGATAAAATGATTATAACAGTGTCATTAGACGGAAGGTTTCAACGACAGTTTTACTGATCAGTTCAATTTCCATTGATAGGAACATCACCTTAAGATATTAAGATAAGGCAAGATGATATTTGATTGTCCAGAGACACATTTGATTCATGATGAGGTAAAAATATATGTAGGTCTATAGCAAACACCACTCGCAAGTTACTGCATTATTTTCTGTCTCTTCCTCATTGGTAGCAGCCAGTAATTCCAATTATTTTCTGGTATCTGTGTTGTT
>JAWQUT010000098.1:897015-913735 GCA_033807755.1 Ellobium chinense
TTTTGTTGCTGTTACTTTCCATTTCTAAAGACTTCCAGATTTTATAATATCCATTGCTAGACAGCCCAGTAACTATCTCGATTCGGCAAGATCACCCGATGACTTTCTCCAATTTCCTCCACTCCGGTTTCAACAATGTATTCATTGTCAGCGCAGTGGGACGCAGAGAACAAAATATAATAATTGCTACCAATGCGCTACTGTCGGTACCACGGAAACTGCAAGAATGTCTTTCTTTGTGAGCTGGCAGTCTCATTTTCACTAACCATTCTGAGTCAAATGGAGTTTTTCGAATCGGTCAAATTACAAAGGTATGATTTTATTTTTCTTTCATCATAGGGGAGTAATCCCAATCTTAAGCTTGTATTGAATTCACGAATAGCTGATAAGGGCGGATGTTAACAGAATAAAAATAAGTCCTAATGCTCGCAAGAAGACATTGATAGTTTCTGAGGATGGGTCATCGTCTTGGTAAGATTTGTTATTTTTTTTTCTTTTAATTCTTGCGAAAAAATGTCCTTTTTTTCAGTAGACAAGTTAAGATCACAGGCCATTCAAATATATGAGGACCGTAGGTCTCTTTAAAAGATATTTTCTAAAATGTCCCATGAATTTTGAAACGGACTACAGCTAGTTTGGTAGTGCATGATGGAAACAATACTCGGAGCACTTAGTAACAGAAGTAGGAAGTGAGTAAACACCATAATATGCTCACGTAGAGTAGAATATTGGGGGAAGAGTTAAAAAAGACAAATACGGAGAAAAATGGCGGGTAGGATGGAAAGAAAATAATGTAACGAGAATAGGTGGAAAATGGAAGTAATGATTATTAAGAGTTGTGGCTTGCGATGCCCTCATGACTGTGCATACGTAATAACTGTGACTGGCCCATTTTCACCAGTGTTAAGTTCGTGCAGCGGATGCATGGTGTAAACTATAGATGAAAGTTTAGATTTCATGCAAACTTTTGTTTTTCTCCCGTACGCTCTCCCACATTCATTTACATCACGGCGTGTCTTCTGTTTATACTCATGACATATAGACCATTCTTAATTAGTCAACTACAGTGAAGTTCACTTCCGTTTTAAGCAAAATAGCGGTGTGACTACGCTATCAAACCTCACTTCCGAAAGAAAATATCAGCCAATAAAAGCTAGTGTAACTGAGCATAGCAGCTTGTCATATTTCTCTGACGATGGAAAGGTGGAAAGCGGAAGTAAGGATAGCTAGAGTTCTGGCTTCCGATGTCCAGATGACTGTGCATACATAACAACTACGGCTGACCCATTTTCACCAGTGTTCAGTTCGTGAAGCGGATGTATGATGTAACCTGCAGATGAAATTTCGGATTTCATGTAGACATGTTTCTCCTGTCATCGCCCTCCCCCGGCCATTTACGTCAACGCCTTGTCCTCTGCCCACGTGCTTGACACTTCCGAGACGAAGTTTTTTGATACATCAAAAACGTATAAAGGAGTGATGTTAACCACGTTTCAGCTCGTTTAGCTCGGCATTTAAAGGCCAGATGCCGCTCATCTTGTCTTAATGAAAGCGCAGGAATGGATATCGATTTGTAACACACATTTGTCCATTAAAACAATCAAACTGTGTTGTTCTCTTTCATTGTCTTCTTATTCACTAAATTCTCTTCTTCTTCTGTGACAACTGTTTTATGCTGGATCAGAATACACGAACATTTTTTAAGACTTCCCAAGCAGGAAGTGGTTATAGCGATAGCTAATGGGAGTATGAAGCAAATCCGAATCAGATATATTTTATTTTGCTTCCCTCATCAGGGCATGTAGATAAACGGGTGAAACTATTGAAAATACTCTGCTATAAATAAATACATGGAGTGTAGCACTGGCCAGAATGGCGGTAATTTGGAACCACAACATCAGGGAGAGTGGCTTGGTCAAATATATATGTAGAATATCATTTTATGAAAGTCTTATCTGATAATAAATCTGGATAAGAATTTTTGTTATTTTTTAGTACTTATGTTTTCCTATTCCGAGAAAAGTACTTCCGAATAATCTGGTTCCATAGTCCGTGTGAGCCGGTGTTACACAGAGAAAGTCATCAGCCTTAAGCTATTTAAGTTTACGAAAAGTACAGAAAGCTTTAACACAAAGGTCTAAAGTCGTTAGCTGCAAGTCTGAAGTCATTAGCCACCAGCATGAAGTCGCAGTCTTTGCGTCTCCAAAAAAAAAAATATAGAAAGTGTTAATTTCACTACCTGTGGCTTAGTTAAGATGGAAAGGGAATATCACTAGGGACTTTCGCGTTTCTGCACCGGGGCTGGCGGCAAGCGCTTGACGGATCACGGAAGCCACGACTATAGCTTTTCTATGTAACCGAGTATCTTAGAACAACTTATGTATGCAGTAAACGGTTTGCGGATGATCCTTTCTCTGCGTAACTGTATTCCCTTGTTTCAATGTCTTCATTCCTTATTAGCCTTCCAATATTACTTTGTCCTGCTAACTTCCTGCTTTCTACCGGCCTAAGGAATTTCTTTCCGTCAATGCGAAGGTATTTACATTGATTCACTCAGAGAGAAACTAACACGGAGAAGAATGTAAGAACAGCAATCTTACGGTTGTTCACTAGAGTTTTTAATGATGTGGTTTCTAGAGAGACAAACACTGTTTGATCAACCCAGGAAAAGCTGGTGTATGATTTCAATCGAGCCGCGGCCTTTTGAAAACAGTGAAACTAGACTGTTGATGATCTGACATGGGCAATGCTCTGTTTCCTGTAGTATTTGTTCTTAATTATCAGTGAGAACAACTTGATGTTCTTATAAAAACGTATGAGAGATGTAATTATTTTTTTTTCGTATTTAAGTCATCTCAATCTGAAGCCATTCTTGAGATCGGAAATTGAATAATACTCTTTTTTTTTTCATTCATTTATTCCTTTTCTTTTCTTCTGATTGCTGGAATACTGCGTGGGGCTATCGAGATTTTCATCGCCCTTGGATTTCCCAGCCATCAGAGACCAGGGAATTTTCGTCGCTCACATTACAGGCTCCCGAAGTCCATTAATTGGATCTTCACCGCTTTCTGGTCGCCGCTTTGTGTGCTTGTGTGTGTGTGTGTGTGTGTGTGTGTGTGTGTGTGTGTATGTGTGTGTGTGTGTGTGTATTGTAGTGTATGTGTGTGTGCGCACATGCGTGTGTATGTGTGTTATAACCACATCCTTGCCACTGATCAGAGCTTTGCACTTTTGTCTTTCATTTGCGTGTATGTATCTTCTTCTTCTTCTTCTTCTGCGTTCAAAACCGGAGTTCGTCGGTGTGTACATATGTATGTATGTATGTATGTATGTATGTATGTATGTATGTATGTATGTATGTATAAATGTGTGGGTGGGTGATTGGTGGGTAAATGGGTGAGTGTGTGTTTGTGCGTCTGTATGTGTGCCTGTATGTGTGCCTGTGTGTCTGTGTATTTGTATGTCTGTGTGTATCAAGCTTTGGAATTTATAATATCATTTACTATTTTCTTGACCATTTCAGATTCTGATGTGATCGGCAGAGGAACCGGGAGAAACCATAAATACTAGTAGAACCTCTTTACAATGACCTAAATAAGGTTGAGAGTCCTCTTATCCAATCAACAGTAAGGAAACAAAAGACGTCACTGGGCTGAAAGACCGAATTGAGGGCACGAGGAGACGGCAACGGGAGACCTAATTAATGTCCATCATTTACAACGCAAAGACACTGAGAAGACCTAGAATCTCAGGATTACTATTGTGTGGGGCGCATTGTGAAGTGTTTGGATGTGAATTCCATTTTCATACCTTTGGATAGCAAGAAAAAAAAACAACTCCAAAATTCGACAAGTGACATCTCCTGATCATTTCAGTAGAATTTTGTCTATTAAAATTATACCTGTGTTCTGTAGGCAATACTAGCCCTGGTTTTTAGCAAAGAATTTGTTTGGTCTCTAAGTTAATTAAGCTATAAGCCCAAACAAAATGTTTCTAGTTTGTTTATGCCACTGTCTCCTGTTGTGTCTATTGTTGGACGTCACGGATACTGCAGGGATTTCAGGCGACGCCTTCTTTAACACCAGCAGCAGCAGTAGCAGTAGCAGTAGCAGCAGCAGCGGCAGCAGCAGTTATCCTTACGAAGTATCCAAGGAGTATGATATCGTGTATCCAGATACCAGCAACAAGGACCCCAATCCTGAGATTGATGCCAACGAATCGGACGCGGAAACGCTTTGTCGGAACATTACTTACATCGATGGGGATCCTTTAAGCTTCGTGTCCGGCAATTTCGTTCTGGAGTCCGTCGGCGGTAACAAAAGCAACAGCACGATGACCGGAGTGGTCTGCAGCCTCAACGGCTCGGAGCTGACTGTCGTGGGTCCTGTAGGACCCATGGCTCCAGAGTTCCCGACCCACTACTCCACGCTCTTCGCAACTGTTGCCGCAACTCTCAGTGCAGTCATCTTCGTCTTCGGCATCCTCGGCAACATGCTGGTCGTCATCGTTATCGCCCGCACCCGCAACATGCACACGCCCACCAACTGCTATCTTCTCAGTTTAGCCGTAGCCGACAGCTTGGTGCTTCTGGCTGCAACACTTCCGGCCATCCCAGAGCCATTTTACCGTGTGGACGAGTGGCCTTATGGACGGGCCATGTGCTCGCTGCTCATCTTCCTACAGTATCTCGGAGTGGATAGTTCTTCATTGTCCATCACGGCTTTCACTATAGAGCGATACATCGCTATCTGCCATCCCATGCGGGCACAGACTATGTGTACCGTCAGGAGAGCCAAAAAAATTATTGCCGGACTGTGGGTCTTCACCTTTCTCTACTGCGCACCTTGGCTGGGGCTAACAGGTAGGTTTGTCTTTGATGTTGCTGTTGTGTGTTGTGCCGCGGGAAAAAAAAATTATCATCTTTTTTGTCGTTATTCATGAGTGTGATCAATATCTTATAATCACTTACTTATGTATCACATTATATCATTATATTATTATATTATTTGTGTCAGATGTGCTTTGAGTTTCTTGTGGGAAAGCTTACTTAAAGCTATAGTCATTCCTTTTATCACTGCAATCCTGTGGATCTTCATTTGACGATACTGTTTCACAGGCTCGGCTTTACGACAGTACAACAGAGTCCACTTAATCGCATCTCCACAGAAGTGTGGGAAAAGTCTGCTCTCTATATTTTCTGAAAAATACAACATGTTACCACATCAGGAGTGCTTTTTTAATCAATACAATTTGTCAGAATGTACGGCTGACATGGTATGTGTGTGTTGCTTTCGTAGAGTTCCGTATGTTTTCATCGGCATTACCAGTAGTCATCGTTGTTGTCATCTTCGTCGTTTTCGTTATCCCTGCCGATGACTTGAAGATACCAGAGAGAAACAGAACTGCAAAGACAAAAAAAAAAAAGCCAGATAAAATAATAGTTCCATCTTTATTTGCCCGGTAGAGAATTGTTTTTACAATGCCATACAATGTAATATGTTTCACATAATCATATATACAGTCAATTACAAAGTCATTTCTAGTCGCAGCAGTGCAGCACCCTGACCCCGTGGCTGGGAAACAAAGTATTCATTCACATCAGCGTCAAGTCGGTGAATGGGAGTAAAATGCTGCCTCCAAGGACATTACACCGTAAATCGTCTGATGCAGAATCAAAACCGTTAATTTATCTTTGAAGGTCTTCATTTTCTGGGAGCAACCCAGCAGTCTTCCAGACAATAATAGTAATAATAATAATAACTAGCAGGTTACCCATTCTACGAATGGGGGGGAAAGGAGGATGAAAATTAGTCACGGTCACCAAATGTCGTGCGATCTGAGAATGGAAGTTCTGGTTTTGAGACGGAAATGACGGACTTGACAGAAGTACATTATCACGTCGTATTCGCAATCATCAATTAATAGATGATAATTATGACTCAATTTCTGAAAAATAAATACGTTTTCGGCAAACAATGTTTAGACCACGTACAGATTTGGTACATTTTACATACATGTGCCAGGTTTCTTTTCTCTCTACGTTGCGTTTTTAAAAAGCCTTTGCGGGAACAACGTTTGGGCCCAAGCTTCATTATTATATGATACATGTAATAAATAATAATAACAGGCTTATATCCAAACTTTGCCACCTCCCTCTACATCCCATTATTACCTCAGCAGGTCATTTCACTCAATCCTTTTGGAGAGCAAACAGTGCCGCTGCCCATTTAACCCTATATGAGCCACTGTGCATTATATGGCACATTATGTTGGAGTATTCATTTTTCTTCAAAGCTTTAAAAACCAGCATACCAACATGTGGCACCACATAATGAGAGATGACTATAAACTTTGAATTTCTTTGATAGTTATTCCGCTGAACATATTACCTCAATACATAGAAAGGTAATAGTTCTGTAGATTTTTCTCTTGGGTATAATTAGAGGGTTAAAGATACTGATTACTAGCATTCGGACAATATCTTACCCTCACGGAACTAAGGTATTCATTTTTATAGACTAGTGGACTGCAAGAAAAGATTAATGAAATGCTTTCCCAAAGGCACATATTAGTCTACATGACCGTAATCGGGCATTGAACCCAGACTCTCTGATCCACTTGTTCTGTCTTCTGTATAAATTAGAGTGGAGGATATGAATGCAAGCAAGCAGTTCTCGATCATTCTGATGACAACCACGGTGCGAACCTATACTGAATGACGGCGCAGTAATATCCTGTTAGCCAAGACAAAATCATAACATTTCTGTATAATGAGTGGTTCCGGGAACCTTCGCCATGTTTTGTTATTGATGTATAACATTTGATGATGAACGGGTTTAGGAGGATGTGTGTGTGTGTGTGTGTGTGTGTGTGTGTGTGTGTGTGTGTGTTTAGCTTCCGGGTAGGAGCAGCGAAGTTGATGAAAGGGTGGATTGCCGCTTTAAGGCACCATAGACTTCCTTATCTTTGTGCCATTTGCTGAAGCAGCCATTCCGGGGTGTAATAGATACATCTATCGGGTGGCTAAATAAATGGATAAAAACTGATTTTTAAATTGTCGCATCAGGAAAAGCTGTAATTCAGATTCGTGATAACTTAAATTTGGCGATTCTTGGCTGGTGGATATTTTCAGTTGAGGTTACAAGTTTCATTATCTAGATGTAGTGATTATGTCATATTAAAAATACAATGCAAAAAAAAAAACAAAAAAACATACGTCTGGCATATCAGTTGTGCGATCGACTGGTCCGGACATTTCAGTTTTTTTGTTTCTTGCAGTAACAAATATAATGAAAGCACAAATGTCAACGAAACCTGCAATAATTATAGATTAAATTTGTTTGTTAATATTCCCAAAATTTCACCCCTATTCTTCCTAACCCTTGAGGTTATTCGACTTGGAATTAAATTCCTTTTTCGCCACCGCAGTGGCGGTTTTTGACTCCCCAATTTAACCGTGCAACTTCCCTTTCCCCTCCCATTGCCTTTATTATGTCTTCAAATCAAAACATAACCCTAAACATACACCGTGTCAGACCCAGTGCTCATACTCTAAATAGCCATAATTAAGATACATCTTTGTTAAGAGTATTAAGAGGTGACTGCTAAGCTGAAACAAACAAACAAAAAAAAACGCATTGAACAAAATTGGTGTCTAAGCTGTGCTTGTTCTCTGTAATTCTGGAAAATCAGTCATAATTTGTATATATATTCTGAGCTAAATTTTACCCGGCACTGCACGGACTGCACTCAATGACGAGGCCACCATTCGGCCAGCCGGTACTCACCCTTCTTTCATGTACTGTCTTCGTTCCTTTCATTCCTCGTTCATCATCTTCTGGAATGTCTCTGAGTGACAGCTATCACTGGGAATAACATGGGGCTTTTAGCACCGGTGATTGTAAATTGGGCAAAACGATAACCTTCAGTGACTGCAAATGGGGCGAAAAGGATATGCAGTAACTCCGTTTATTTGCAACTCCTCAGGAGCTTGGAAAAATGTTGTTGTTTTCTTTAATATATAATGATTTTTATATAAAAACATAGCACTTTGTTTTGTGGAATGTGTTGTCATTAAGCGGAAGTTGGGATTATGCGAATTGCGATTAAGTGATTATGGCTGCACTACTTGAACGAAAATGTACATATCACTTGGCCAAAATTTAATCCTGTTGTACCTATTGTTCATAGCGAGATGGCAAGTAATAACCACAAGTGCATGTATTTTTTTTTTTTTGCCTCAGTATGTTTCGGACCCCCAGGTCTGTATTCAGTCTCCAGCCTATGCGTTTTGAACTGCACCATCGCCACGAAAAAAATGTCATCTTTTGGATAAGATAAGATACAACCATATTAATCAATGGCAATACTACAGTAGATAAGTTTAACAAGTTTACTTAACATAGGCCCAGTCCACAACAGTGATGCATAGGGGGGCGCTACAGTGTTAATATTGCTCGCGCGTCCATACACATCTCTGCAGCGTACAACAAAAGCCTACGCCGAATGCTCACAAAAAGCAATGCCAACAAACATCAACGGAAGCAAAACAAAACAGCGTATCACCTCAGGCAACCCTTCTGATGCGAATGGCGATTGCAAGTTCTCTAGTTGTTCATAAATAGATCGGACTATCTGATGGAACAAGAGACGGGGGCCATCGGGTAGGATTGGTTTAACTGCTGACACAAATCTCTAGATGTACAGCTCTTCAATGTTAAAATATATATCGTTGGTTAAATAGCAGATCTTTTTTGATGGTGTAACTGTTAAAAGATCTAAGAATTTTCATTAAATACATTACGTTTGTTTGTCTTAGCGTGAACTGAGATGGTATGGGTTTGCCATTTTTGTTCTCGAACCGACAGCAATAACATTCCATGCCTGACATGGTCTTCCTGTCGTTGTTTCATTCTGAATGTTCACCTTGCATGAAGTAAGTAGCTGAAATCTTTCGAGTAGGGGCAGATGGCCAATTTATATGGTAACATACGCATTTCCACGCGCAGTTTCTACAGGGAAAAAAATCACTGAATGGCATCAACGCACGGTAGAAAATCTTCTACAATGACCTTGAGTGTTCTCGCCCCAGAAAGCTATTTCTAGAAAACAAGATCAAAGGAACTGTCACCGCTAATGGGTACGTCGAGACAGGTCTGTCGTCAACAAATGCGTCATTCCTTTCATGTCCAGTGGCACTACATTCATATGGGGTCTTTCGCCTGAGCCTGGCAAGAAGTGGTTCTATCTAAACCTCTGGTGGGATCAGTCCATCAAACAAAAATGTTGACATTTCTCTGGCAGCGTCTATTTGCAACCCTTTGCCTTCGGCGAATGTTGCAAAGAAATGCAATGTTAAGCTTCATTCTTTTGAAACATATTGGTGCATGCACCCCCCACCCCTAACCACCTCCGCTGTTCTTTTGAAGAACATAGTTATGAACACTATGGTTGACATGGATGCCTAAGGTGGAAACTGAGTGTATTTGTATGACGTCATATCTGGTTTTGTCTGTTCTGAAGATTTTTTATTATGCGCTCTCGCCTGCCAGTGCTATTCAGAACGGTGTTTGAAATAGCCTCTTTGTTTTTATCTAAGGTTAGTGCCAGCGCAGGTTGAATAGGAACTAGACTTTAACAAGTAACAAAAGAGCGACAAACAAGCAGTATGTATGAACCTCTTCAAGCATTCTTTGAGCTTTCAGTGAATGACATGAGAAAGAACTAAGAGGTGTAATGCCCAAAGCGTCTCAACTATCGAAACTGTATCAAAAAATAATATCGATCTCTCAACTATACTCAGGACCACGTCAATCAGTGTACCTAAAATAAAGGTCGAGGGTGGAGGGAGGGGGAGGAAGGGGGAAAGGGGGGAAGGAGAGAAGGGGGAATGGGCAGAGAGTCAAGAGACACCCAAAGAAAAGAGGAGGCACACAGGGTCAAGAGAAGAGAAGAGAAGAGAAGAGAAGAGAAGAGAAGAGAAGAGAAGAGAAGAGAAGAGACGAGACGAGACGAGACGAGACGAGACGAGACGAGACAAGACAAGACAAGACAAGACAGACAAGGGGCGGGGCAGGGCAGGGCAGGGTAGGGCAGGACATAGAGAAGAGGAGAAGGGAAGAGATGAGAAAAGAAACGAGACGGGATGAGACGAGACGAGACGAGACGATGGGGAACCCTAAACCAAAGATCTGCGGGAGATTGAGGAGGGCCAAACGAGGAAGTTACAGCCTTGCAGTCGTAGTTGAGGCACAGAGACTGAGCACTGCGACACCTAAAAATTCAGAAATCAGACTAATCAGCCCGTCACAGACACCCAGGAGACATGACCAGAGTCCAGCTTATTGAGGCCAGTAGTGCTGGCGTGTTGTGGGTAATCGCCTCAAAATGTCGAGATGACCAGGACTGAATTCCATTTCCGACAGATCATCCCGCTTAAACAGACGTACCGCAAAGTATAATAATTATCCTTTCATGAAGTGACTTGTCCTCTGGACCTCTTTGGGTCGTTTTTTCGCTGGTCCAGAGTCTCCGGGCGATCCATTTTTAGCCCGTCATCTCAAACAAAGAATTTTTTTTTTCCCAAACGAGACTATCTGATATACAATAGAACATGAAATAATGGGTGACATGGGGGGAAAAAGATGAGAGGACATGAACATTTTAAAAGCCGTAAAGCTAAGGCAGTCTGTCCCATTCGGACTATAGGGCAAACGAGTGGTCATACCTGCATGAACTGCCAGTGGACTTGATTGGACAGTACGATCCATTGTGTCAGCAGTGTCAATCGCTGCACAGGTTGCAAAGAGATGAAAGTTGACAGTTATGACCATTGTAGACACGCTCTTCTCTACATTTTGCATGTTCAGTTGGCGGGCAAAGCAAAATACATTCTTCTTGTTACTTGTTGTTGGAAACATCATCACTGCACTCCGGACATGTTCAAAGATACTCCGATCCCCACTGCCGGTTGACGTCTGGTTGAGAACAGTTCTATTCCTTCCAGCGAGTCTGTAGCTTCTATTACTTCCTTTCACCACGATCATTTCCCCTTATACGATTCACTGCAGGATTGTTGTCCCAGATTTTGTCTCCTCCTCCCTTAGTCTCTTTTCCAATTTCTTAAGGGTATCTGCCTTATTCTGCTTGATCATATCTTAATTTGTGCCCTGCCTGCCAAGATCATGTGCAGTCTCGATACCATGCACCCCAGCACGGCCGGGGCAGTACACCCAACATGGTTGCTTCGATGGTTTTGTCTTGGATGATTTGCAACCCAAAACAAAATAGGCATGAAGTAACAATTCACATCATACCTATTAAAAATCCCGTGGATGTTACGGACATTTTCTTTCCAAATCGTCTCGCTTGAGTCGACTATCATCCGTCCTGCTTACATGTATGTGTCAGCTTAGAGAGAGCAGTTTGGTAGAATTGACAATTATACTAGTAGTTATGGCAGTTGCAGTGGTAAGCACAATTGGTGTCCCTGCCAGTACAATTGATAATGTTACTAGCAAATTAAATCGTAAAATTTCCGTTCCGTAAAATTGTCTCGCTAATCTAGGGCGTCTCGCTTACGCGTGTTTTACTGTAATAGCACCAATGTCATGTCGCGACATGTGACATCTACAAATAGAAATTCCAACTGGTATCTCTACTAATAGAGCTGATACTGCTAATAAAAGAGTGAGCAAATTAAAGTGTAAAAATTCCTGTACAAAAGCACCGACGTCATGTCGCGACATGTGACATCCATTCTAACTATGGACCCTTTTGTGGTTTGTTTTGGTTTTTTTTGACCAGCTTGTCTGGACATTATTTCTTGGATCAATCATGGTCTTTCTGTTTTGGCTTGTCTACAATGAAAGACTCCATTCTGTAAGACGCGACAGGTCATTTCAAAGCTTGGACAATCCATTATCGAAATTCCAAAATAGTTCATGTACTAAAAGAGCCAGCTATTTAGCTCAACTCTTGCCATGTAAGTGTCCATTTCTACACTCCTAAGACTGTAGCAGAAATGCACATGTAGGCAATTTTACAAGCTGTGTATAGTTCACAAACAAATTTTCCTGACAGCTTCTGTTTTCTGTTCTATATATGTGTACAAAAACTGCTGCAGTTCACTTTTAAAATATAGGTATCATTTATAACAGAGGCACCCTGTCCCGTGATATCAAGACAGAATCTGGCTATGAGAAGAAAAGTACTATGATTTAAGAGACTGATTTATTACACAAAATGTCGTGACTGTATCGGAATATGAATCTTGGCGGTTATGGTCTGCTTTATTTGGCTGTTTTGGTGAGTATTTTGGCTGTTGTGGATTGTAACTTCCATCATCAAGACAAGACAACATCGTTTCAGAGGTTCGTCTGTCCTGGAATGGCAGTGGAAGAAAGGCAACAGTTTGGCAAAATGTTTCGACAAAAAGAGGCGGGACAACGTTCCATCAGCCATGGGTGTTGTTATATCTATCGTATGAGTGCGGCATAAAAGTATTGGATGTAAAAACCGCGGGTGGGGTGATAATGGATGATAGGTTGCATAGTATATTCAGCATTTATTGTTCTTATGGGGGCGGGATGAGAGAGTGTTTATGGAATATTCCATGAAGAGCTTCAATTTGCATTTTCACCAAGCAGTTCGAGTTCCTGAGCACTGATATAGTTCGGTTTTATGTGGAGAGCAGAGGCTGACGGAGCAAACTCTGCTGTAATCATCAGTGCGTCCACCCTGTCTATATAGAATGAGTCAAGAATAAGACGCGTCCAAATCTTCCTATATATGTCTACGTCCATGGTGCCGACAGGAAGGCGCAAGCTTTGGAAGGGATAATGAACGGATAAAAGGATGGATGGATGGATGGATGGATGGATGGATGGATGGATGGATGGATGGATGGGATGGATGGATGGATGGATGGATGGATGGATTACAAGTTTCAAGATTGTTTATTTTAGGCGAAAGCCAACCACATACAATTCAATTTCACATCAGTTCGAAAGAATGAATGAAAAGAAAAAGAAATATAATTGTGCATAACTGCCACTTAATTCAGTAACTTATATCTCTGTCTCTTTCTATTTCTATCTCTATCTCTCTCTCTATCTATTTATCTCTCCCTCTATCTCACTCTCTGTCTGTCTGTCTCACTCTCTCTCTGACTCGCTCTCTCTCTGTCTCACTCTCTCCCAAACTTTTTCCCTCCCTATGATGTCACTTATGTTCCAGCACTTCCAGACACTTTCTGTCAGACAGTGAATTCATTAGCTTTCATCTAAGGTTGATGTCATTCGGATTTTACATACACAATAAAAAGCTGAAGTTCCACGTAAAGGTCTTCTTTTTTATTACTGCATCGGAAATATTTGTTTAACACATCTGCCTCTTCACAATGGAATTAAAAGATTCACACGAATCTGTTTCCACCCGTTTAAATAACACCTACAAGACATCTGGCTTTGAACTTTAAATAGCATTTGAACCCTAAAATCTATCCGACGTAGTCTTATGGCAATGACGAGCGAAGCGGGTGAAAGAATTCGGAGTTCGCGTAATGTGATCATTTGCGTTAAATAAGGCACGCCAAGGCGTTACATTATGCTGACAAAACTGATAAGACGTATTTTCATCAAATCACACAGTAGCATAAGGTTTATAATGGTTTTGGCCTTGGGGACGGTTGAGAAAAGCTTTAAGCCCCAGGACATTGGCACATTGACACGGAAAAGTTGGATGTTTTTCCTTGGGGACCAGAGAAAGTCGGTGAGTAAGACAGGAGCGACAATTTTGGAAAAAGGGTCCTTGCAGGAGCTCAGACAGATTATGAAATAATGCAAACGCTGTATCTCTTTGTATCTGTAATCAACTGGGAGCCAAGATCTGATAATCTCTGATCTCTGATCTACTCTGACTGTAGATGTGGTTTGTCCGGAGCACCCGTGCCACGACAGTGGATGTGTGCTGTCGTAGGGGGGAATCCGTGTTCCGACAATACAGTAAATCTGTGCTCTCGACTGGAAGCTGTGCTCCGACAGCAGACCTGTGTTCTTGATTGAGAGCTGTTCTCCGAAAACAGATCTGTGCTTTCGCTGGGGGGTGGGGGTGGGGGGGGGCTGTGCTACTACAATAGATCTCTGTTCTGTTCTCGTTGGGGACCTATGCTCCAACTAGATCATTGCTCTCACTGGGGGTATCTGTGCTTCGAGAGTAGATCAGTGCTCTCACTGCGGGACCTATGCTCATACAGTTGGTCTGTGCTTTCGCTGGGGAGACCTGTGCTCCTGCAATAGATTTGTGTTCTCGCTTGGGGTAGTGATCAGTTCTCTCTCTAAAGGATCTGTGTTCTGACAGCAGATCTGTGTGCTCAATGGGGATAACTTTGCTTCAACAAAAGATCTTTGCTCTTGCTTGGAATCAGTACTCAGACAGTGGATCAGTGTCCTAACTGGGGGAACTGTGCTCCTGCGGTAGACCTGTGCTCTCGCTGGAGGGAGAGGGAAAGGGGAAGAGGGATCTGCACTCTTACAATAGATCGCTTGGGACGGGTATTCAGACAGTAGATCTGTGCTTTCGCTGGGGGAGGGGGAGGGGAACTTCTGCTTCAGATACCGACAAAAGACCTTCGATGGCTTTTCCTCAAAAGTGTTGCCCTGCGTCTGTCAAATCGCACGTTACGACCTGCTTGACAAGAGTTTTCTTGACTTTGCTGTGCCCTTATTGATAATGTCAATGTCCTTTACGAAAAATTAGGTTAACTGATTTCACACAGTTTTTCACCCGCATAGGCCATTGATTTAGTTGATCTGTTATAATTTATTCTTGAAACCTCTATGGTTGCGTCAAGAAGCAACCTTCACTTCCCCCACCTATCTCCCCTCCCCCACGTCCCTCCCCCTCACCAACACCTCCTATTCCCTTCGGTTTGTTCCCTTTTTTAGCACGTTTAAAATTTGTAATTTGCGTAATGTCGAAAAAATGTTGTACATTATATGGCCAATGGCCTGATTTTTTAAAAAATAAACTTGAAACTATACCCGAGGACCCATGAAGTGTATTGATTACTGAAGAATTGGAGTGATAGATCCATTGAAAGCCGGACAGGCTGGTCCTATGTGTCATTCGATACTTTCCCCTGGGAATCAGCACTAAGTTAATCACAATTTTAGCAGATTCTGGCCAGCTTCAGACAACGGTATTCAGTTTGACTCAATGCCAGCATCATCTTACCTCATCTTACCTCTGGGGCAGCCATTATGTTACCATTATGTGAAGTTTATTGTTTGGGGTTTTTTTTGTTCGGGATAGGCAGTGCTGTCAGTAACTAATTTGTTCCTGCATAATTTATCAGCTTTCAGGAAGTTTGATACGGTTGTCTGGGTCATTTTGAAAACCCAAACGTGGAATGTGGATTCTATGTTTATTCATGAAGACGGGTATGGAAGCACAGGGGGAAAATGGAATGATGAATCATACGGTAGTTATGAAAAGTAATTCTAAAATTTGAAACGGAAATGTTTCGTTGATTGATGGAGACTTGAAATGAAACGTGAAATATGTTTCAAAGTGTTTATTCTGACCACGAATGTCGGTCATCTGAATGAGAAGGAAGAAGGATGAGGGAAGGGTGCTCTTTACAAGTATTTAAATTCTCCTCCAGAATTTGTTTGTTTGTTGTGAGCAAAATCGCTTGAAAATTTACCATCCAACAAGAATAAGGTTGCTAGAAAAGCAAGGCGTAGTCTTAGTAAAGTTTTGGAAAGCCTTTTATTGTGACTTTCCTCTTTAAGCCAATAAATAATTGTCTCTCTATAGCCACCGACTAGGAGTCCCACAGTGATCAGGTCTTGTTTAACAGTTTCCAGTTTCGACTGAGCTTACAAAAATGATGTGTACAACAGGGTCGTCATTGAAATGGCGACCCCATTCAAATCAGATCAAAAGTGGTTAAAAAGCGAGTGTCTACCATAACCAAAACCACTCCCAAAACAGGGCTCACGCGGGAGTGCGAATCTCTAACTTCAGATCCATCTATTCTTGAAACAAAATAAATAAAGCAATTTTCTCTTGAGCTTTGAGTCTTTTTCTCAACCGATTTCGATGAAAGTTGCTACGTGGGTCACAGATTCAATGTACATGATCTATCTTTATATTTTTGGTCAGGCGCAGTGTGTCTTTTTCATTCGAGTTCATAGAATTTGTGCTTTCTACATCCGATATGGCTGTGGTTTGCACCTGTCGGCTAGGTACATGACAACATATGTGGTTTACAAAATAGGGCTGCTCATATGTTTACTTTATGAGGCCGATCGCTTGGTTTGGCATTATAACCTTTTCTTGCCTTAAAGTTTTACGTTTACTTACAACATCTGACCTCAATAACTGTTATACGAATGGTTGTGTAATATGCATAGATAATGGTTCGATGGTTTGTTCCACGCAAAGATGCGGGACGCTCTACTAGTTTTACAAAATGAAGGAGGCAGAGTAACATGCGGTCAGACTTCACACATCTGTAACTTATTCTGTATGATCTATCCAAGGCACATTTATTATTGTAGTACTAACGACCCTGATATTTCTCTATCCCTCTCCGTTTAGGAGTGTTGAACATGGGTCCATGATTTCATTGTAATGGATCTTCTATCACTACCACTGTTGACTTTCAATCTTTATTTAGCTGGGTAGTGTTTGACGTCACGAAGCCCCCCCCCCC
>JAWQUT010000098.1:923853-938918 GCA_033807755.1 Ellobium chinense
ATATATTTTGAATGACCGTAACATCAAATTCTGCAGTGCTCATACAAGACAGGCGATTCCAAACTTTATGTTAATATTGTCAGGTTCTGGTTCTTTTCAATGGCTGACACCAACAGCTCCTAACCAGCCAAATTAGGGCTGAACAGTAGTGATAGACAATATTCGAATCCTCTTACCCCTGGATTCAAATCCGGATTCTAATTCTAAAAACGGCCTGGATTCGAAATTTTTGGTTCACTGAAAATTAAATGCAAAAAAAAAAAAAAGGCTCAGTTTACAAGAAATCCCTATGTCGTATTAAAATTTGGGTCCGTCAAAATGAACAGGTGTAACCATTTAGTTTCATTGAAAATTAACGTACATTATAAAAGACCCCATATAGATTCTGATGGCTATTGTCTTAGATGTTCAAGCGTAAATTCCATAAAAGCCCCCGCCCCCTCCCCCCAAAACCAATCCATCAAAATCCTAGCTCTGTATTCGAATCCAGATTCAGTCTTCTAGGATTTGAATCTGCCTAGCCCTACCGAACAATATTATAGCCTCGTATCACCGGAGGTTTTCCTCGGCGGGGCCTATAATCCCCTAAAGAGGCTGCTCTGTTGACCCACTTCCAAACGGCCCAAAGATTATGTTGTTTTTCTCAGTAAAGAACCTTGCGGAGCATTATACAACTTATTGTGACAAGGAACCCAAACTGCAATGAAATTACTGAAATTACGCCAAGGGAAAACAATGTGAAACAGGAACGCAGATCAAGATATTTTCTAACATTATCACTAGAGCTTTCTGGAGTTTTAAAGATAAGGATTCTGTTTGTTGAATGGCAAGTTGTTCCCAACAACAATAACAACGACTACAACTACTACAACAACAACAATAACAACAACAACATCAGCAGCAGCAACAACAACAACAACAACAACAAACCCATACACACTGCAACAATCTACTAAAAGCTGTGTTTGTCTTACTCGTGTTCGCCCTATTCTATAGGATACTTATCGAGTAATAACACCAAAGCCCCGGCACTCTTAAAACGAAGACAGCAATTTAGGTGCAAGAGAGCCCTTTTATTAAAGTGCGAAAATTTACCCCAGATCTAGCACACCGCAAACCTACCATCTAGCAGTTCCGGTTGTCTCATGGCTGGCTGCTAAATTTTTGTTTACACTCTAAAGTAACTATTTGTACTAGGTTGCAAGGTGATGTATACTCTTATAAAGTCCTTGGGGGGTGNGGGGGGGGGGGGGAATGTGAGCCGGATTTGAATTTTTTTTTTTTTGATGTTGTTACACATTATCTAGGGAAGTTTGTCACCAGGAATTTTACTAAATAACTTTGAAGAATTAGTTTTGTCAGAAAATGCCGAAAACCCTAACACTAGAAAATATAACGAGCCTACCGGAAATCGAACCCAGGGTCTCTCAGCTTGCATTTCTGAAAATGGTACCACGACATTACAGGGACGCTAACTTCACAGCAACTTAATTCCTAAATACCTTTTGCCTGACAGTTTGTCAGTAAGTTTTCTAGTCCTGTGCCTGTTGCCCTACCACTCGTATGTTTATATTGTATAATATTTCCGGTTTATGTCCTGTTCCAACAGAGGGTTGCATCTGTACACGGCAGACTATCCCTTCCGCTAATCAGTGTGCGCAAATTCGAAAGTGTGTCAGTTTTTCGATTTTGTTCACGAAATTTACCAGACTTCCGGGAATCGACCTTTGCGCCCAATCTACAGCAGACACCTTTGGGAGAATCCCGTGGTATTTTGTCCTGAAAACGTGTATAAACCTAAATCTTAAAGCATAGTTAGCTTGCCTGATACTATCACCGTGTCCCCCTGATTGTTTGACTTCTTCCATAGGCAGTGTTCCAGGACACTCCTGTCTAGAACTTGGTTTAGGGTAAGGGGCAAGATCAGAAAAGAGAACGCGCACATGAGAATGCTTCGTTTAAAAAATGGCAACGTCTAGGGACTGTCTACAGTTGCTTTTTTTTTTAATGTCCCTTAATCCTACTTCTAATCCTGCCGCTAACTCTAAAACAAGGGAGAGTTCTCAAATATTGCATATGGTCACGCTCAGTCCACATTCGCCTAAGTCACTTTATGATGATTTGATTTGCTAATACTGCTATGGTATTACAATTATCTTCTTTTTTCTATTAAAATAAATGTAAAGTTGTCACTCATTATTATACCCCAGTTTTATTTTGAGCGACAAGTTGAGAGCGCTAAATGTCTCAAAATTTCAAAAATTGACTTAGGCAAATATGGAATGAGCATGACAGTAATGAAATGTGCTGGAGTTCCGAGTTCAACAAGAGTTCAAAGCGGAGCCTTGAGCAAAAGCGCAACACTCTGACTTATTCTTCCCCATTGGCTTTTAGTGTTCCCTGAATGATCCTCTCATATTATCATCCTCAAGACGTCTACTCTGTTTAATCCTCAGAAATCCGGTCCTTCCCAACGCCCCAGAACGACACAATACTGAAGTGCCAGTTCCGCTTCGCCAGGTCTTCCTATCTGGTCTTGTACATGATTGACCTCATTCTCTTCTACGTCATTCCTCTCCTCATCGCCACCGTCCTCTACCTCCTCATCGGGAGAATCCTGTCCCTCAGTCGGTCGTTAAGAAAGGTGGACCAGCCCAGCAGTACACGACGGTCGCCGAAGAAAACCGTAGAGAGGCGAGCAGACTCTCGAGTTCAGGTAGGTCGGACATTTCGCTCTGAGTAGTGTCAGTGACAAAAACCGATAGATTTTTTTTTCTTTTATGCATAGCTCAGTAAGTTCAAACTCAGTTAACCGAACTATATCATACAGAAACCGCGTTCACCAGCAGAGTTGACTTCCAAAGAATTACTTTGTTAAATGCAATGTTACGAAAATGAGACAGTTTTTTTTTTTTTTTTTTGCTTCTCCTATAAAATTAAGACATTGACGTTGATCGGGAAAGGCACCCAAACGAGGAATTTGTAATACTGTAACATAATAATACAAATGTTATTGGCTTGTCATGTTCTCGCCTTGTCCTCATCTTATAGTCACCTCAGTTTACGCCGCCCGGGAAATTATATTGTCGTAAGTCCAGGAAGTCATTTTTTAAACTTACGACAGTAGTAATCCTGGGCAGCGAAGTGTTCTGGGTCCATTTGGTAAAATCTTTGGATTCTCTTAAGAGGTACATAGGTTTGGGTTAAGGACAAGGTTACGAGCGAGGTTAAAAAAAAGTGATGATCCCCAGATATTATCCACTGACTCTCCTAAGAGCAGGGTAGACAGAACTTGGATCGAACACAATTCGCGAAATTAAGTTCACTTCACTTGCACTTAACTGGAATTCAAATAGCAAATTTTGGATGAACTAGTCTGGATCTGAACTGTTACTGTTTTAGATATTTGATCTGAGTTTTAATTCTCTGTCTAAATTTCATTCCATTTCACTTCTACCTCGAAAATCAGAACCGAACACCAGTTTAAGAAAACCAAAGGAAAGCGATCTGATATGAAAACTATTCCTTGTTCATAGAGTTGAACTAAACTTGAGCTTAGGCTTTATTTCCCTTAGAGAACGGAATTTGATCTGAACTGACTTTGTTGATGAACTTGCCTAACCCTGCCCAAAAGCATTTTCTTTTCTTTAAATTTGCCCCTACCACTAACCCAACAACACCTTGGAGGAATCTTTGGATTCTACTAGTGGACATAAGAACTCGTGTATTCTGAAGCGATGAAACAATGATTTTTATTTATCCTCCTTGTTGATGAATGAAGATGTTTTCCACAAATTAGTCAATATATTCAATATTCAATATGTTTATACCGCTTCTTTGTATCAGTTTGTGCAGAATTCGTCACTAATTCACCAAAGGGCGTATGCGACATTTTGGGTGTTTTGAGATGAGACTACTTTCCGAAAGCCCAAAACGAGATCTAAGTTCTCACGCAAGGGCGTATCGACAGCTCTAATAGTTTCGGGGATATTAAACATTTACTGACTAGGCGAATGTAATAAATTCTAAATTTCATTGAAATTTTAAACCGCTCCCTTAAATAATAAGGCCCTTTTTGAGATGGGAGATGCATTTTGAAATTCTTCTGCTGACATTATTGGAATTCAGCTTTGATCTCAAAGGCTGAAATTCTCAAATTATCTTCCGAGGGACTGAAATTCTGTGTGTCAGCGAAATAGAACACCTCAATAATGAGAATGCCCTTGGTGCTACGAAGAAAAAATATTAGTATTATTGAAATGTACTTAGTATCGAGGTTATTGAAATATACTTACTATCGAGGTCCAGCTAAATACTGTCATCGAATCCTAGCCGTCTGTTTTTGTATACAAGTTGTGAACTGTTTTTGTATATTCTTGAGGGTGGATGAGGTTTATTTGGTTCAGCACCTTGTCTGTTTAGTTAGTTGCTAGTCTCCTGAGGAAGCCCCATGGGCGAAAATTCGAAATAATAATTTTAAGCTACAACTTGTAATACTGTTGTTCATTTTCCTACAGATACTGTCATGATAGAATATTGATGAATTGGTATGTGTGGAATCCATACTTAATAGCAAGGTGTACTTACTAAATTAATGTCGAGATTCCACTAACTGTAGTTGCCTTTGAGGGCATACGAGATCAGAGGTCAACACGGACGATGTGTAGACATCATAAACTTCTCAAATTTGTCCAGGAGCAACCTCAGTCGGTGCACTTTCGAGATCTGAAAATAGCCAGTTCCGGAACCGACTATAGCAACACAGGAATCTCTTGAGTTCACGCGGTGTGTAACTTTATTCCGGACATTTCTAGAAGGGCTCATAATCGACGCTGGTCGAAAATAACCATTTCAAGCCACGAAAACAAGTGGAGGCCTGTTGAAAAAAACCATGATTTTAGCATTTATCGATGGTTGCCGAAAATAAACGCACAGGTGTCAATAAACCGTAGAATTCAGGACTGAATGGTCAAACCAGTCAAACTCACATAGCGAGAGCTCTTTCAATAGTTGTAAAGAGATAGAAAAAAAACAAAAACGGGGTAGAAAGAATCTTTGAAATTGAGATGAATGGATGTTAAGGAGGTGATGTATAGGTAAGACATTTCGTGATTTTATTCTGAGGGTTTGGGCTGGAAAAACAAGACGGCTATTGAATATTTCATTGTTCACGTCCGTTTGCTGCCTGTGTAATTTGCATCAAATTCGCATCATGTCTTAGAGATTATACACGCCATGATGGATAAGATTCGTGGGCTGAGATGTTTCCAAAAGGTTCAATTCAAACTTTAATTCAATTTGGCCTCGAGAACAATTCAGCCGGGAAACAAATGGCTTTTTTTTCCAGATTGGGTAGCATTTGCATAGAGAAAACCATTACGCAAGCAGTATAGGGAATTTGCAAAGTGTGAATGCACACGGCTGTGGCGTGGATGGGGACATGCAGAAGAGGCTGATTGACAAGTCGTTGCAAAAAAAAAAAAAAATCTGGAATCATTGAGGGCCCCGCGGGGTTCACGTAACTGGATAGATTCTCAAAGGCGCGAGTGCTGGTAATGTTTTTATAACGACAGGACTTGTCAATAACGCTGACAGGAGCCCGTCTAGATAAGGACTTCTACAAAGCATGAATGACACTTCAGACTGAAAATGGATGATGGAAAGGATGGTTTAGCAGCTCAGGGGCGGATTTTTTGGGTACGTCAAGTACGGCGCACATCTATTTTTTTGTGTTCCCAAAAACCTCGTATCCTCGTTCTACTTAATTGTAAACCCTATCCATACCCCCCGCCCACCCCGCCAACCCCATCCAGGTCATCTCGCATTTTATCACATGTCCATGGGTACGAACATATTAAGAGCTGCCTGCGAGATGGTTCTCAGGGATACCCTACGTTTCCCGAAGAGGGTGGTACCAGCGAAAGGATCACCAGATAAGAGCAGAGGATGTAATGGCACCAGCGGTCACACTGACTTGGACAGACAAGAAACTCTCTAACTCGAAGAGCGAGGCAACAGACAATCTTTAGAGGAAGGTACCCCCATATAACGGTTGTTTCGGCCCTTTGACTTCCTAACTTCTAAAGGGGCAGGGCCACGCTTGGGTCATGACTCCCAGGTCCCGTCTGTAGATTTCTCGCCTCGGGAAGGAATTGAACCCACAGCCTCCAGTTTCTTAATTTCTTACTTCATATTATCTCTCACATAGTCAAGCCATGGTGACATATCTCTCAGTGACAGAGTTTAAATAAGCTGAGAACTCGTCTCATATGAGGTAATCAAAACCAAAATTCAATTTTTTTTGAGAATCGAATTGGCTAATGTGATCTGAATCGTTGACTTAGGTTGACTGACACATCTCTGGCTTCCATGTTTATTAGGGGTACAACTTTCGAGAACGAAATTGAGAGCTTGTGCATTAACGATGGGATCTATTATCATCGCAAGAATTACATGGTGTATTGGTGCTGAATGTACCCTCGGCTGCGTTCAGCATGCGGAGTTTATGTAAGTCTTACGATGATAAGAGATCCCATCGTCAGCGCGCAAGTTCTTAATTGATAACACAGCAGTACTTATCGAGACATCCCACTGACTGCGGAGAGCTTTGAATGCCTGACACAGATTTCTCACTCGTGGCTTTGTATGCAAATAGGCTCTACACATTTCTGACCACCACCAACGATAAAAGCAATAGAAGAGTAACTGATATTTCAGTAGTTTACGACTAAACTCCTGCAGCTTGACCATTCTGTTTCAGCTAACCCTTTAAGACCCAAGAGTGAACATACTGTTAGAAAATATATACTGAGTAAAGAATGCACATGGCTTTGTTTAATACAATATTAGAAACACACGTTTCAAAATCTAAGCACAGCTATCATTCTGTGGTCACAGAGGCCATATTCTACGATTATAATATGCTGGTTCTTTGAGGACTACCCTTTATCATAATTAAATAAATTCTGCAAATTCATGTGCCAAATATGGAACAGTAGGCCAAATAGGGTTAAGATCCCGTTTTATCCGTGAAACAAAATAATGTTTGTCTCCCTTTATACACTCACTCTATGACCTTTCCCACTGCAACAACTTTTTTTTTTTCATCTACAATCCTGATCTCATTAGCAAAGATGATTTTTTTTTCGTACACAGGAATTGCTCATTTCCCTTGATTGTGATTGTGCTTTTAGATCTCGCCTACATGAATATGTCACACGGTAAAAGGGCGAGAGCAAGTCACTCATACCAATCGCATGGCCTTTCCCACATGCAGCATGCTCTTTGATCAACCACGACCTATTTAAGCTGCATATTTAATTTCTGTATTTATCTCCCTTTTCTACACTGGATCGTTTGCGAAGATCCTGCTCCGGTTAGGATCCCGCTTTCCTGATTTTCCGAGCACTGGAATGTTAGCCAGAGATTACGGTATCCTGTTGCTCCACAGGTGGTGCGTATGCTGGTGGTTGTGGTGGTTGCTTTCGCCAGCTTGTGGATGCCGTATCGCGTGATGGTAGTCTACAACAGCTTCGCTCAGCACAAGTACATGGACTTGTGGTTCTTGCTGTTTGCGAGAACCATGGTGTATGTGAACTGTGCCATCAACCCAGTGCTTTACAACATCATGTCTGTCAAGTTCAAGAGAGCGTTCCGGAATCATCTCAGCTGTTGTGAGTAGGGACTGAACGAGTGTAGGAGGGAGCGGGGAGAGTGGAGGTTGGAGGGGAGGAAGTGAAGGAGAAGGAGATGGACAGAAGAAGAACATAGGTAGTGGTGGTGGTGGTGGTTAGAGGGGTGATGGTGAGGGGGGTGATAGATAATGAGGAGGAACAGAAGGAAAGAAGGACTACAGGAGGATGATTAGATGGTGGTGGTGATGGTAGTGGAGGTGAGGGAGAAGATGGTGAGGGTGGTTGATGATGAGGAGGAGGAGCAGGAAGATGAGGGATGAGAGAGAACGGAGGAGGATGATAAGGATGATGGCGGTAGTGTTATTGGTGATGGAAGTGTAGGAAAAGTTGAAAATGGAGGCAGAGGAGGTGTATGTGATGGAATGTGACGAGAAGGATGGAGAGGAAAGTAAATAGGGAGGCTCACTAGTGCTGACAGTGGTAATTGTGATAGTGAGTGGGAAATAGTGGTACTGATTATCGAAGATGAAATAGAAGAAGAAGAGAGGAAGAGTGAAAAAGAACAGAGAAAAAAGAAAAATAATTACCACTTACTACAGGAAGAAATGTAGAGGTATTTCTCCAAATTATAGTAATTGCATTGTGAATTCACGTACTTTATGTCCTTAGACTCAATGACCACAAACCAGAAAGAGTTATGATAGTAGACATGAGCTCACAAACACACACACACACACACACACACACACACACACACACACACACACACACACATATATATATATACACATAGACATACACACACACATACATACACACACACACACACACACATAATATACAAAAACACACATACACAGAAACACACACACATACACCACACACACACACACACACATACACACACACCCACACAAATATAGAAACACACACACACACACACACATACACACACACATACATACATACACACCCGTGCACACATACACACTACTGCGCCGACTAGTCTGATATTAGGACTGGTAACAACACTAACAAGGACCATCGTCCTCCATCCATTCGTAGTTGCTGATTTCATTAAGAGTAACTGAACAGAAAAGCTGATGACAATAACATATCCCTCCCCCCCCCCCCCNCCCCCCCCCCAACAACTAATAGTTGTAACATGAAGAATGCAGCTTCAAGTCAAGACACTTTCTGTCTACTCAGGATTTTAAAATTTGAGTCTGTAGACACATCATTAAAGAAAGACAGCATGAATGGAAGGGAAAAAGGGAAACATGACACGGCCTTGCACCGGCAGAACAGCGCGCGTCACCGACTTTGCAAAAAAACATTTCTCTCCTGTCACTTTTCTGGCAAACCCAGGGAAGTGAAAGTTAATGCATACTGCGGCCTATTAATAGACTTGATACTTTAAAGGAACTAGGGTAGTTATTTGCTTTACAGCCTAATATTTCCACATTATTTTTAAAATAAAATTTAAACGGTGTATATATATCGTTTCGCCTGAAGTTTCTGAGAAACAACCACAGGAATGTCAGAATGTTCACCCTGAGCGCGCCGCCATTACTCGTGCTGTATGACTTCAAAAAGAGAGTCAGGCATGCAGACGATTAGTCCTGACAGCTTTGCGCATGAGCTTGCACCAATCGTCTGCTAGCTATTCTCGCATTATGACGTCACCTAGCATAATATATGGCTGCATGCAAAGGGTGAAAATCCCGACATCCCAGCGATGTTTTCTCACAAACGGTCAGGCGCAAGGAAGATGTACGTGGTTTAAAGCTTATTTTGTAAAAAGTAGTGTGGAAATTTTCAGGCTGTGAAAAAAAAATCGATCTCCGTCCCTTTAACATCCAATTATTCTGCACAATTTTGTCGAGTGAAAATGTTTGCCATAAGTTGGTGACACAAACTGTAGCGGCAATAGCAGCGAGCTTAGATCTAATATATTGAGAGCTTGCGCATTAACGATAGAATCTCTTACCATCGTAAGAATTACCCTCAGCAGCACCCAATATGCAGGGCTAATGTAATTCTCACCGTGGTAAAAAATCCAAATGGTAAGGATTACATTAACTCTGCACGCTGAACACTCCTGAAGATGCGTTTAGCATCGATGGGTGAATGTAATTCTTACGAGATCCTATCGTAAATGCGCAAGTTCTCAAATAATTTGAACAAGCGGGCGATATGCAGACTATGACATGTACAGAAGGACCTTACAATCTCGAACTTCATGCATCAGAATACTAAATTTATTGCTCTAGTCTGAGCATTAGTGTACCAAATTTACCTCACGAAGCCAAAGACCTTACAGACCCAGAATCGTGCAGTGGGTTCTCTATAATTCGAATTTGCGAGGTCCTACTGTGCACTGGTACCACTTCTACATTTAAGATGTAATGTTTTGTTCCTATCCCAATCTAGCCCAAACGTTCCTCCCCAGGGCACAGGCGAACTTCCGCACCTTCCCAGAACTACAGTGAGATGAACACAGACAACTGGGGCAACAAACGCAACACCCTGAATCATCAACAACAACAGCACCACCAGAAGAACTCCCTGATGCACCTGAAGGGCAACAACCAGAGGCTGACCCATGCCAACAGCCACTCTTGCCAGACACTTCTATCCCAGCAACCATCAATCTGGGTCAACTCAAGTCCAACTAGATCATTCAGGTCCCCATCCTCTCCAAGGCATCAAATGAATGGAGACAATACTGCTGAAGAGGCAGTTTAACATTAGAACGTGTTGAAACAATGAAGGCGGCTGAAGAGATACTCTTGGTGTTTGGTCATCGGACACATTGTCATGAACATGGCTGCACAGACAGTTTCTAATGAACAGTGTTGAGAAAATGATCACGTATTAAAGGGGTAGGTTTACTGGTTCGGCAATATATGAATGCACACCACTGTACAGACAGTTCCATTTCGTTGGGATTAGGAGCTTTTTCAGTCGTGTGTTCTTCCAGACATTGCCTCCTTGACGACATGCCTATAAGTCATCCTTTATACTTCAATGTTTCAGTCGCCCTGAAACTTTTGACACACACGCGGGTTTAAGACAGAAACATCAGCATGGTGGGGGATATTATGTTTTTCTTGCTATGTCTTTAGAAACCTGACACATGGTTAAGTAGACTGTTTAAGGGTTACAGTGTTGTAAACATACACATGACTCAGCAGCCTCATTGCTCATTCACTGGTTGAAAGTCATTGAAAGTTGAAAGTTGGTTACGCCGAAGTAGCTTAATGGAAAGAAATTTTCCAAGGTATCAGAACTGACTTTGCATTACATGATAAGGAAATTGTTCAGCGACTTTTTAACCAAAAGGTTTTTATTATTGTTGTTAATTCAATGGCTCGTGCTTGCAAGGCATGAAGAAACCTGAGTTAATTTCTCATTGAAGTCACCAATCGCAGTGACTCGGGACAGTCCTCGGTGCTTACAAGCTGTGCTATAGCCATGATCGAGCGGTGACAATGACACCCCCGTGGACTTTTCATGATTAAAGCAAGCCACTTATAAGAATCTCTTCAGAAGACACTAGGGAAATAGAAAATTGTTGGTGCCAGTCTGGGATTTGTGTCAGATGGATCCCAGCGAGGTCATTTCGAAGTCAGAAGACAAATTTTCCCGATTTTTTATTGTGACTAGAAGTCAGCCGGGACTATTCAAATTTTGGAAAAACTAACACCTGTTAATAAACGAGCAGAAATCTGACGCCCATAAATTTTTGTTTAATTTACCTGAGGTGCGCCTATGAACTATGATGTACACATATATCTGTGTCTGCTTCGCACACTACAGCCATTTGAAGGAAGAAATACGCAATGCGGACCATTCCGTACTTCTGTATTTAGATTATCAGCACTGCATACAGAAAGCTGTTTGAACAGTACACTATCAAAACAGTAGAATATGATTATTGCTAGGTATTCTGATTCACCTGATACGTTTTGGCAAAGCATCATCCATTCTTACCGTACCTTCAGTCACACAGCTCTTGCACTGTGGAACGCCATCCACCTCCATTCTGTGCAATCCTTTAAATTTCTTCAAAACCGTCCCGTCCAGCCTTGAAAGCCTCCCTCCTCAATAGGAATCCTCTCAACATTTCCTCAGGGCGGCTTTTTTTTTTTCTCCCCAACATTCTCCATTTATGAGCCTACTTTCGAATTCTGGTGTCATTTCTTCGGAGGATGAGCCTAGTTGATGTCCATCATCTCTTTTTTGATGACTGGTGAAACATGTGGTTGTCCTGGCGTTTCTCTGATCTCTGTGTTATATTTATGTTTATCCCATTTTACGGACATAATCTTTCTTAGACGTGTATGCTACTGAAGAGGCATTTCTCTGTGCCAACCTGGAAATGACTGAAATTCTTCACAGACATTGCCATAAGGATACGATTTTTTTTTTCTCGCCAACACCATCCTGAGTCCTCGAACTTTACCCAGAAAGCCATTATTTTGTGCGCTATTGTGTAGGGTTTAGAGCGGAACGTTGTGGTAATAAGATTAGAGAAGACAAACCTTCCCCACTGTAGTGGCTTCAATGAGTGGCTACGCCGCAGTTTAGAGTATAATATATATTCAGAGGTTAAGACAAGATAAATACTGTGTTAGAATGTATTTTGCGCTTACTGAGAACGTTTTTTAAATGTCATAGTCAATACATAATGTCTCTACTTTATCTAAGACTAGACTGTGGCACCTCAGCACAAGAAGTTGATCAAAATGTATGGAAAAAGAGATCAGCAAAGGGAAACAATGAAAGCCCCCTTACGCTCTGCATCAAGCCACTCGACAAATCAGAAAACACCGAAACGACCTCAAATTAATGAAAGATTAATCCCTGCCTAGAAAGTGATCCAATGTCTGTCTGTAACCTAGACATGAGAAATGCAAAGGGGGCTGATTCTTGAATAGAGTATTGTTGTGCAACAGAAATCGAGTACGCCGAAATTGAGAGGGCCAGACATATCGTCTCGCAGAGGTGCCATTATGTCTGAGTAACAAGAGTGCCCGTGTGTTTTCTGATTTCAGTAAGGGGAAGCAATCAACTGAAGGATCAAATCAAATAAGGTAAAGAGTAATGTAGAGCTATTATGGCAAACGAATTCGTCAACACCAACGGTGAGGCAGGAAGCTTTTGTTTGATATAGAATAACTGAATTTAAATGTAGACCTCTGTTGCATCAATGTGAATCAGTTGTTTGTTATTACAGATCATTTACTTACTGAGAGCAGAGTGGCCATATGGTTACAGCTTTGGGCTGAGGCTCTGAAGATCACGGTTTTAAGATGCTCATGGGGAATATTTCATTCAGTCTTTCCGTCTGTAAAATGGTTATCTAGCAAAAGGCAGTGAAAGATAGTGTTACAATGCCTGTGATCAAGGCCTGAAAATGGTGCCTGCGTCGTATGTTCTCCCAGAGTGTTGAGAATATCCTTGAGAGACTTGGTCTGCTGGGGGTAATAATAATAATAATAATGTATGTATTAAAAAGCATGAACGGACATTGGTTTAAATGCGCGAAAACTTCATCATTATTATTATTTCCTTCCTTTTTCATGGCGTTATCGTTAAAGGAGAGAAGCCGCCACATGTTAATCCTACTTGGAAATACACAGTGCTAGGGAAGTGATCCTTCGTCTCGCGCGGTGACTTCAATAAGACATTATCTCCGGATCTATTGATGGATTGCATGCAAGCATCTTAAAAACAAAGGAATTTTTTTGTTTAGGAGTTTTTAAAGCAGTATTTTTTTTTTTGTACATAACGAGACATCATCTGTAGTGACTAGAAATTTTACTGGGCTTTTGTAAGTCTTTCGGATAAAATATTACTTCAGGATTAAACAGTTTCGGTTTACCCGACTTTCACCTCACCATACAATCAGCGTTAAAAATTGAACAGCTGAACAAATCGTAAACAGCACTGAGATAAATAAACGCAGTTCGTGAACTTAAGTTCATGTGAACTTTATGTGAGCTTAGATAGACTAGCTATTTCGGATGAATGGTCTGGCTCTGAACTGTAGCTATTTTGAATGTTTGATCTACCTAAATTTCATTTCAGTTCACATCTACCTTGAAAATCAGAACAGAGGCCGGCATAGAACTGAACTGAGCTGAACTTGGTCTTAGGCTTTTTTTCTCCTTAGTAAAGTGAACTTGATCTGAACTGAATTTTTTTGGTGAACTTGCCAACCCTGTTAGCGTCCGTGTTGACGCAGAACGTTGTATTCCAAATAATAGGTCACATTAGGTTTTGGCATCATTTTTTTTCCAGAATTTAAATCTGTTCCGATGAGAGATGATGACACTTTTGTGAGGAATTATCCCTCTTTACCGAGAGATTCGAACACCTTTTATAAGGAATTGTTCCTCATTATCCGTAAAATGGCTGTAGGCCATCTCGTTTCTCACCAAAAATTCATTTTCAATGGGATACGACTTTTTACGTCAATACAGACGTAATATGGGGCCATAAACTATTTGAGTCGTCTAGGCTGACAAGACTTCCGACACAGAATGAAAAGTCTTGATGAGACACGGGCATTGGACTATGGCAGTCGTAGTTTATTCACTGCCATGCATTTCTTTGGTCATGAGAAGAGACAGTAAATGCCTAAAAAGAGATTCCCTGGTTAATTCTAGGTTTGCAAGACTTCTGATACAGTATGAAAAGTCTTGATGAGATATAGGCATTGGACTATCATGGCAGTCGTAATGTATTCACTGCCATGCATTTTCTTTGGTCATGAGAAGAGACAGTAAGAGCCTAAAAAGAGATTCCCTGGTTAAGTCTAGGTTGGCAAGACACAGTATGAAAAGTCTTGATGAGACACAGGCATTGGACTATGGCAGTCGCCTAGTGTGGTCAATAGTTCTGGTCTATAGTGGCTCTGCCATGTTCATGGCAATAGTTATTACGATTCGTGGAAAGACTATGAAGCCTAATAGAATCGATGCGAAGGAGGTCATGATATCAGAGTGTTTTTGTATCTTTTTATCTAAATGTTTTACTTAATCTCAAAGTTTACCCATGTGAAAAATTCGAATGTTCTGCAGTTGCACACATCAGCAGATGGAAAAGTGTCTGTCTAGATCAATTTTAAAGATCTAAGTGTTGTGTTGGATAATAGCTGGAAAAAAAAAAGTGAAAACATGTGTCGAAAGTGTCTGGCGTGCGTCTAACACATTTGCCCAGAAGCGTCATAAATTTTGACATTCATTTCTTTTTTGCTGGATAAAATCATAACACGTAGATCACTGAAACTTGCAAAAAAAATATAGATTGTATCTGTCTGTTAATGGTCTTAAAATTTTGTCTCACTTTCTTTTTTAACTCTTGAGGTTATTGGACATTCATAGAAGCACAAGACATGTTTTGTTTTTTTTCTGTGGGTTT
>JAWQUT010000098.1:953690-965851 GCA_033807755.1 Ellobium chinense
CCCAACACACACACACACGACAAAATTTTGTTGTGTCTTTATTGATCATGCGCTGTATGTCTTCCTTCCTAATGCTCGCATGAGTAAGTTTCTTAATGATTCTCAATTTAATCATTATCGCAAACCTTGCACAAGGCCCTTTCACCTTCTAACTTCTAGTTTTCAATAGTGCAGCACATTTGCAAAAAAAAACAAAGCTTTAATATTTGTTAACCTGAATGCCAAGCTGCAAAGAGCATTTGTATTGAAGTACACGTTTCTTTGTTTACTTTCGTTCTTGTATTTATTTACTGACTAATCTCTCTATTTAATGCAGTATTCCCTGCAACACTCACATGTCCCCTTCTTCTACTCCACTGCTCCCTTATCTCTTACCCTCCTCCCCACCCACCGTGAAAATGAGAACTTTTGAAAAGGTATGAACAAGACATGTAGGAGGAAACAGTTCCATTGACTGGTTCCAGAATAGGTCTGGCATTAAATTTAAACTTGGATTACCGATAAAGCATGCTGGAAAGTTACACCATTTTTGTTGTTTTTGTTGTGCACTCGTAAGTTGCAACTTGAAGCAGCCAAACTGTACAAAAAGCTGTATGGACATAAAAAGAAACTAGAAAATACACTTTTACTCATTGGAGTGAGAAAAGTAAGTATTCCATGGAACAAGAAACCTTGGGTCAAAATATAGTAATAATAATTAGTAATATTTATAGATTTGAACTGGATTCTGATAGTATCTTTCTCTCTCACATTAAAAAAAAATAATGAGAGAAACAACTAGCTTCTGTTAAAAACAACAGGCATGTTGACATAGGAGATGGCGTCAACATCCCTGATACTACTATAGATGGGGCACTGGATGCTAACTCAGCAGCAGCAGAAGAAGAAGAAGAAGAACAAGACATGAGATACTACTAATATAATGATGTTTATTAAAAATTCATGTACACGAACACTCAGAGAATGGCGAATCCGTGCAGTACAAATATCAGTGACAAAGACCTCAATAAAACTATCACAGCAAAATCACATATTGAATTGCAGCCCCTTTCTACCAAGAGAATCATAACTTTACTCTTCCACTGGACAGCATTTAGCTCATTGCAATGGAGTCTTGTCAGCTCTGACATGTGACCAAACGACTGCTGCTCACAAGTTGGTTTGCTTACTTGCTACTCTGCACATGCTTGACGGCTCCTGATGATTAAATGGCAATCAGCCATGTATGTGTGTCATGTTATCAAAACAATATGAAAGTACAATACCTTAGCAAATGATGTGACTGAAAATATGTAATTATTTGCAAGGTTTCAGAGAAACTCAAAGCAGCAAACTTTTTGCCACACGTCTGCTATTCACACAATCATACAAAATGAATGAATTTGTGAACAAAATCATTTTCAAAGACACTGAGTTTCATGTATTAATGTTGTGTAATTAAAAAGTTAATGAAATTTTCCTTCATTATCCTGCTTTCTCTGCCCATCAGCTTCAAGTGTATTCAATCACAGCTACTGGGCTATATTTGAATACAGTTATAGTCATCCAATATCATATACAAACCCAAAAATCTAGGTATCAATTAGGTAAGTGATTACAAACTGTGTTGTAATAGTGAATGAACTATAAACCCATTTTGTAACACGTGTACAGTGGAACCTCGATATCATGTATACCTTGGTGCATGGAAAATGTATAGTCTACTTATTACTGAGGTAAACTTAACACCAAGGTCCACCTGAATAGTGCAATGACAGACTAATAATGAATCCATGACTGTGAAATTCATACTTAATAACAAAGTATACTTATTAAATGGGTACTTAATTTCGAGGTACACTGTAATGATAAGAAAATATCGAGATTTGCAATATCGAGCTTTCATAAAAGCACTAGTTTTGAATAGTGAATTTTCATTATAAGTATGTTCAAGTGTACAGGCACAAAAAGAATAATACTGTGGACACAAGGATTTCACCTTGCCATTTCTTCCCTCTTAGTCTTTAATTGCCACTTTCATTGAGAAACCAATCTGAACTCTGATACCACTGATTCCAGTCTACAATTACAGAGTTTCAACATTTTACATTTGCTGGTATTGCTGAGATAGGCACCATCTCCCTTACCTGTTATATTTTGCAAGTAACAAGCTTGTGAAAAACTGAAAGCATGAAAATATCTTTCTGAGTCTCACCAAACCGATTCTATCATTTTAAGGTACACCAGTTTACTCTGTAACTTGATATTTTATAAACAAGCAACACATAGACTTTTCAAACCAACAGCTCTGCAGGTAGTGTCAAGCTGGGCATGTGTGCAAGTGACTCGCCAGCCTGACCAGTGCACAGGAGTTTCAATTACAGAGGTGACAGATGTTATTGCTTGCCGCTCTTGCTTTCCTTGCTATCTGCTTCTGCTGAGGATAAGCATTTTTTGTGGTTTCTGCTGTTCAAGCCCTATTCTGAATCCTGCCATGCCAAGTGGGATGATCACACACAAGGGTTTCCATATCTGTAGCAATGGCAAGTTCTGAGCTCATTAGGTGTTTCTTCTGACCGCCAACTCATCATTTTCCTAATAAGATAATGCTGTATCAGATGAGATCAGACAATCATACTTTATGATTTTACTTCCCTTAAACTACAAAACCATTCATAATTCATAACCATTCATTTATTTATGTACATTCTCCAGCACTTTCCACTTCAGAATCTAAACCACACTTAGTCACATTCAACATACATGTGCTAATACCATAACAGCCCTTACACCCTCAACTAAATATGTGTCTTTCCACAAGAGTGGTGTTGACAATCACATTCACTTGAAATTTATTATGATTCTGAAAATGAAATGAACTGACTGCATGGTGAAATAATCTGATCCACTGTATTTAGAATACATTAATAAACAGAACTTAAAAGTAAACTATAGTCTTCCTTCATTATAACTGGCACAATGCTGACCAAAAGACAGTGTAGTGATGATTATGAAGGAATGTGATGTTTAAGAAATACTATCTGAATGCTTTGTGATTCTGACTGCATACTACAGGTCTAGAAATCATTATGAAAACGAAAAGGCTATTTCTTTTATTTTTACATATTCTTCTTAGGACATTTTTATCCCTGTTTCAAGTATGTGTACAGAAAGAATGAATGTGAGTTAAAATATCTGAGCCCTAGATACCATATATTGAATATTCCAGGGCGAAGAGAATGCAGCTAGCAATTTACATCTACAGTGCCGCGCATGCTGTTTAAAATAAATACAGTTGCCTAGGTCTTATTTCTCTTTCATGTGTGTCATCAATTATGTGTGAGGGCTTCTGGATAGTTTCACACCCCTCTCCCACTCCACCCCACCTTGTTTTGTGACATTTTGTACCTCCAGCCTAAAACCGGCTTTCCATTTCATGAATATATATATCATCTTTTCTCTTTTTTTAGAGTTAAAGCACTATCCAAAGGAATACTTTTGCCATAGCCCCACCATAGCCTAATAATAGGTGACCCATGGGACCCCTACCAGTTAAATAAAAATAATTATTTACAGTATGAATCTACATGAACAGCAAATCAAATGAGACTTTCGTTGACACTTACATGGAATGATCCATATGAACATATCATACTAACATTTACATCCTCAAACTGCTCATTTCCCAGCACACTCTATGTCAAAACTTCTAAACACCCACTGAATATTTCTGGTCATGACTCTGAAACATTTTTCCTATACTTGGAGGGCCCCTTGTTTTTGTTAGCTTGTCTTTTCTTTTCACGCTGAAATGAAAGGGAGAAAACAAATATAGCAACACTTCCACAATTTATTTCAAGTAATCTATTTCTATCCCAAATTTTAGTCTCCTAATATTAAATTCTTATTATGCCAGCCATTAATTCTGCGATGTACATCATCTAAGGCACAATAATTTTCTAAGTTTACCATTATGCCTTATGACCTAACCCTTCTTCTCAAAAGAAAGTTCTTAGAAAAATAAACTTATCTATACAATTGTTTTTGTCTCTCAGTAAAATTATTGCTGTATATTTCCTTCATGATTCTTCACATTATTATCATTTTGCACAAAGAATAGTTATGTAAGGTTTCCATCTATACACCTCAAAACTGGCCAAAATAAATTTTGTACAGTTTTGTGTTAGCCCCGTCACAATCTGTAAACATTTTATCACAGGAACTGCAGATGGCGAAGGCCAACGTTTAAGACACCAATCAACATACAGGTCTCTGTTCAATAGGGAAGCTGCTTTGTCAGATCTGATTTTTTGTTTTCTGAAATATTTTGGTGGACCCCTCTAACTGATGACGTTTGCTCATAGACAGCAAGTAAAAAAAAAATGTTGGGACACAAAAAACCAATGCAACAAACTTCCAGTCTTACTGGGCACTTGATCAAAGGTAACCCCTGGACACATAATATTTGAAGGCTAAAAGGAACAAAAATGAAGTTATGCATAAACAGCATTTACCAACTAACATCCAGCTGCTTAATATTCCATGTCAGTTAAAATCCCACTCTAATTGTGAAACCAAATTTTATCTCTATTAAATTACCCTATTAAGATGTCGGCTGCCACAACTTCTTTCACCTAAGGTCCCAGTCTCACTGGTGCACTGAAGATTTCTTCCTTTCTTTCCCAATCAGATTGCTAATTTCCATAGACAGAATATGGATCTAACTGCAATTATCCCTATTAGATCTTGCCTGCAAAAGTGTGCCATACTGTAAGAGGACACAGATAAGTCACCTATATTGACAACACAAAGCCTTTTCTGTCAGGGTAATGGTCTTTGATCAACAAGCATAACTACATAGCATTTTTAACTTTTCTTCTTTGCTCTGGTTGGCTAAGATTCTGCTCTGGCTAAATTCCAGCTCTCTCATCTACCAAACATCACACAGTTAGCCACAGACTACTGTACGATGTCCATAGCACGTCACTGTACTAAACTTTGTACTTAGTGATTATCTATAGTTGTTTTCGAGCATCACTCCGAGCCCCTCTTTCTTCAGACTTACCTCTTGCTTCAAACACTGTGTCATAAGCCTGTCAGCTTCATTGCAAGCTCCAAAAAACTTCTTGAATGGATTCTGAGGAACAGACCAGAGCATAAAATTTTCATATACAACAACATATGGCTCTAATCTTTTCCCCCTCTGCCCCTCTCCTTTCCCTCTCATTAATTACAGTACCATAAATATAAGTCACTCTCAATTCTTTTATAATGTAGTTTGTAATCTTCACTACTGTTCATAAAAGATGCTATAGTAATATCTAAATTTTATCATTCATGACAAAAGGCTCCTTTGTAAATCATGCACACACATCAGTGTTAGTAACTGGGTTTCTTACAAGATTTCATCATGATGGCTTATGACAGGTCTACAACTTACATCTGTGTGGCATTTTTGAAGTGCTGCAATCAACTCATTGCACTCTGGTGAGTGAAGATGCGGGGACAGATCAGGATGCATTCTGCTGAAATAAGTCAAAGATGTTAATATTAATACAAGTAAGCCAGGGTCATTAGAGGGATCAATTTACACTCTAGTGACCAGAATTTCACAACATACTGTCTCATGATGAAACAAAATTTGCTAGTCTATTGAATGTGCTCAGTGTGAAGTGCAGTGTAATCAATGTATTCCTCAGGTAACATCTGAAAAAAGTTTGCCATGTAATGTAACCGTTAAAGTAGGACACGCACATCAAAATCATATGATTTAACATGGTCTGTAGGACGGTGCAGTCTGCCTTTAACTAATCTTGCCTAGGTCTCCACATGGCTAATAGATGCCAGTGCCACCCATTCTTCATTTACTATTCTGTTTATTCTGCAATTACTGAATTACTGCACTTGTTTACCAATAACTAGGCCAATAACTAAGTTTTATTCATTTCAGTCATTCACATTCTCCGAGCCTCACTGAGTCACTCTGACTCTGCTGAGGCCATGAAACAGATATGGGTTTGTTTGTTTTGTCTTGAGCAGAAGTGAATTACGTATTACCACAGCAATTTTTGTGATTCACGTGGATGGACAGAGGGGGATATGTTCAAGAGACATGCAACATACATCTTATCAAGAGTCAGGAAAGAGACGAGTGCTCTGACCTCACGACCTCTAGGCTAGGGTATCGTCTGCTAGGAATCGACACAAAACATGTTAACATTAGCCCACCTAGACTAGACCTACCTTGAATTAGAAGCTGTTGTGTTTACTCATTCCTTGTTACTTGTTTAGTCAGTTTAGTGCTTCTTCACCACCCTAGAACATACACTCACAAAAGCAATATATTGGTTGGAGAGCTCTAGACTAGATCATTAATTATAAAAGCATGCTTTCAACACCGCTTGCGGTGTACGTCACTGCACTTGTGTACTGTGAAATTGCTGGATAGGCAAGAGTTTTATAATTTTATATTTTTACTTCTAGCCTAATCGTGGTCAGTGCGGCTGAACACCTGCAGTCTGTCAGAAAACTTGACCTTGCACGGTCTTATCATTGCGTGCAAGGGCCACAACAGCCATCGGAATGTCTGATATTTTCAGCACTCGGTCACACTTAATACCATAATCATTTGCACTAGGTGTGTAGAAACGTAGGCATGTGACGATGCTCGGTCTGAACCATGTCTAATATACAGTAGCTGGTCGATATAATATAGTCCAGACAACATTCTTCAACAGTCAGACTGATAGAGGAACCTGCACAGTTGTGCACAGCTTATTTGACTTTTGATAATCAATTTCTCTCCCTTAAAGAATTTTGTGAGCTTAAGTAAACCAAAAAGCACAGCTACATGTATTTAAAAGTTTTGTTTTACTTGTCCACAACCCCCCTACCTTCCCCCCCCCCTTTAAATTCCCTTTGCCTTGGCAAATACAGTGTTTTAGTTTTCCATAACAGTTGCATGTGTAAAATATAGGAGACAAAAGGCAATGAGCAGGTATAATCTAGACATACCAATTTTCTTTTTTTTTTCTGTTTTTATTTATTTTCAGAGACATTAGGAGTTACATGTGAGAAGATGCTGCCCGAACTGCAGAGGATCTGTTCACGGATGATCCATCAAAATGCTGTTACTAAATGTGGCAGAATCCTAAGCAGAGCACCTGCACGGATAGGTATTCCATTTCATGCCCGCCTTCTTTGCCCTCATACCAGAGCATCTTATACAACAGGGAACATATCCAAAATGAGGGAGATAACAAAAGAAAATGCTGTTGCCTTCTTGGACCAGTATGATACTGTTCTCTTGGACTGTGATGGAGTCCTGTGGCAAACTGATCACATCACTCCTATTCCTGGCATAGGAAAGACAATCCAGAGATTGCAGGACATGGGAAAGCACATTCTTTATGTTACTAACAATAGTATGCACTGTCGCAATAACTACATTTCCAAGTTCCGAGAGCATGGGTTTGACTCATTGAAGAATGACATATTTTGTGTGGCATATGCTGCAGCAGTGTATTTCAAACAGGTTAAAGACATTAAGTCCAAAGTCTACATTGTTGGGAGTGAAGGGATGCAACAAGAATTAGATGAGGCTGACATAGAGAACTTCGGAGTTGGGAAAGACCCAGATCCAGTGTACCAGACAATTGATGAGCTTCTGAAAATGAACTTTGAGGATGATGTTGGTGCTGTGCTGGTTGGGTATGACAGGTATTTTGACTTGACAAAGTTGTACAAAGCATCCAGTTATTTATCCTATCCAGACTGTGCATTTGTAGCCACAAACTATCTTGAGAAAAGTGTGTTCATTTCGCCCAATCGCTTACAGCCAGTTACAGGAGCAATTGTTGATGCTGTGATATCATCATCCAAACGATCACCAGAAGTTATCGGCAAGCCATATTTCCATCTTTTTGAATGCATTACTACTATCCACCCGAATTTAGATCCTGCCAGGACTGTGATGATTGGTGACAGCTTAAAAGCAGACATTGGATTTGCCAAAATGGCAGGAATAGACTCTGTACTTGCACTTTCTGGTGCTTCAACTCTCAGAGATTTGACTGTATTCTCAGATCTGGAACCAACCTATTTTCTTCAAAACTTGAATGTACTCAATGTGCAGTGACACTTTTTACTTTCTGTTAATATAGTTCACCGACTGCTTTCATCGCACAATTGTGATGACATCCATGCACTGACAGATTGCCTAAACTAGACACTGGTACTCAGTATCAAAACATTCCTTGGGATGCAACCATCGCAAGCTGGGGCTTTCAAGTAATGGCTGAGTAATTTTCCTAAAACCAGAAACAGAAATAAACTTTCTAGGATGAAAAATAAATCTTATATGATTGTGAAGTGCTTCTGTGTCCTCAACATTGTTTTAAGCTGTATCAATATCACACCATACAAGAATACTGGCTGTGTAAATATGAACAGTATGTCATGTCTCTTCATATATGAAATTTGTCTGAAGCTAGTTTTGCTAATGTGTGTTTCATCACCATATCAATCCTTCTTTCATATCTTCTGTTCTGCATGCATTAGAAACATTCCGGGCTAAAGACAGTTACATCTATCAAAATTCAAAATAGAAACAAAAGTTATCAAATGCATCAGATTTGTTTGTTGCAGAAATATGTGGAATTTCATCTTAGTACATTTAGTTTTCTGTTAGTGATTTTTTTTTTTTTTACTATTGAAATTGTGAAATTCTCCAGGCAGTGCCTTAAACAATAAATTATGGCCATCAGTGAGTAAAAGTTCTTCAGAACTGAAACGTCACTGGAAAATTTCAAGGTGCAAACATTATAATTATAGATCATAGACCATTAATGGCAACTGGCTAAAAGTAAATAAATTATTAAATAATTAATACAGTATTAAAAAATGATAAATACATATTAATAAATTATAACAGCATTCTGGTCTAGCAATAAAATACATTTTTGTATTTTATTTTTCAGTTTTTTCTGCGTAAATGTATGTGAGCGAGAGAATGCTTATTGTAATGATTACAGTTAAAAAATAGGCGGGTCAATCTAGGCCCAACAGAAGATGTGGTGGCCTTAATATGCATAGGTAATTCTCTCCATGGACCTAGTTTGCTAGAAAGTGATTGGGATAATGAAAGATTCTTGAAAGGAAATCGAAAACCGAAACAACAGTCTGATCCAGTTTTTAGTNAAAACAATAAGATAAGTGCTCGAAAATGGTCCGTTAAATCGAGATAAAAAAAGTATTAACTAAAAGTCTATTAAAACCACTAGCTAAATTTTCTGTTCTTCAAACTCTTACCATGTTCGGTTTGATACGCAACATCGTTGCTCTGCAGAGTCAGAAAACACTCTTAAGTACGAAACAAGTACCGACCGCCTGGTAGCGGAAGCTCAAGGGAAGCTACTCACAAAACAAAAGTGTTGACGAAAATGGGTGACTGCCGAAAATATGTGTCACGTCCATATGTAGACTAGGAGTCTTAACTGTCATAATGTCAATATAGTCAATCAAGTAATGGTCGTGATTTGTCTGATTTTTGATGATCGCTAGATAATCAAACAAATCATGATCAGTAAACTAATGGGCTATAATGGAGAGGACTTTTTGGTTATCTCCTGCGACAGGACTGCTCGGCTATGTCCTGGGACAGGACCGCTCTTGCATAGATGCAGTTCATTTAGTCATTTGTTTAGCCACAAGATCAGTCCTATTCCCTGATTATCCTGACCGCTCTTGTGTAGATGTAGTTCATGTAGTCATTTGCTTAGCCACAAGATCGGTCCTATTCCCTGATTATCCCGACATTTTGAGTGTGCCTCATACTTCCACTCCAGTGATGGCAGTAAGTGGTGATGAAGCCGATGAAGTAAGGATGTTTGAATGTGCATCAGTCTCAGAGATCAGACGCCTCAGTGAGTCATTCACACTAACAAGCTGGATCTATCTACCAGCTACAGTCACTTGACCGATGTCTGCACACAGACTACTGTGTGCACTAGACATACTTCCGAGTTTGTTGGAAATTTGACCCAGGCTAATGAAATAAAGATAGCTACCAAACAAAAGACAAGAAGAGCCAGGCTGACATTCTGTGGTCCTCAGACATCATTTTTGGCCCATCAAAACCTCAGAAAGAATTCCCAGTAAGACTCACAGGCACACCTAATCCTAATGCACCTGTCCTGATAGTATATGATAGACATTTGGGTTAGGGACTCGCCTCAGCTGATGCTCCTGTCTTGATGAGCAATAGACCCAGAGTGAGCAATGTTTAGGATAGGCTTAGAGATAGAGTTGGGATTGTATTAGCAGGCATAAATTCTGAGTAGGGCTGTGAGTCTGATTCAGAATTTCTTTGAAGATAACTTCAGTTTTTAAGAAATGGTCGGAAAGGTGTCCTGGTCGTCAACAAGCCTTAGTAGTGTATAATTAGCATGTTACTTGAAACTCCTTAAAGTATCACTATCACTGCTAAAGTCATTTGGGCCATAAGTTTAAGATCATTTACTAACTAGTTCAGCAGAAGACAGCTGCATCTTGACTTATGCTATCCATTTTCCAATTAATATGAAATCAAATCAATGTTTGTCTAGCAAGTAGACCTGGATATTTGAGTGGGCCTGGTTCCTCCACAAGATTTCCAGTAAACTTTATCTTTCTTTAGAGGCAGTAAATAGGTGGAAGTCCCAAACCCTAATCTTAATGCCCATCAAGATAGGGTCTTTGACTTTAACCTAAAATGCCAAATGAGAAGGGCTGCCTAACTCTAATGCCCATCAAGAAATGTCCCTAATCCTGACAATCACCTGAAAGTAAAGTAAAGTGTGCTAGATTATACACACATCTTCAGTGGTCTAAATCAACATTTAGATCTAAGCCCCAAGGATGCCATTTCTGATAAGTGTGTTAGAAATGTGGGGCGCATATGGAAATCTTTCCAGGTCCTGTCCTGTAATCAGTCATTGGTACTTAGTTACATTTGATTTATAATTATAATCTGCAGAGAACAGACCAGATTTAGCTTCTTACAGGTGTCCCGCAAAGAAAACATTGTATTTCACTGATTAAAGCAGGCCGCCACTGACTGACTCTAATGAATTTAATTTGCCATCATTTTTCAGAAAGCCGCTTTTAACGATGAAATTATGGGAGACTTGGAACTTGCATGTGAGTATTCATGAATGTTTGGCATTCATATCTAGTATAGTTTGGCAGAAAACACTTACTAGCTCCTTACTGATTACCTTGATCCTTTACCCAGATATGCTACATGAGTTTGACAAACATTTTAGCATGAGGTGTTGTGACTTGTAATTGTAAGTATAATATTAATACCAGTGTCAGTCTCAAAACTTACTATCATGTGGTTCTAAGAGGATGAAAATGAAAGAAGTTTTTAATTACCATAAAAATATAAATGTTTTTGTTTATGTACCTGAAACAGACCTTGTGTTATAGCTGAAAAGAGGTAAAGATCTCTATACAGTCATAACTTCAGCTGTGTAAATTTGCCGATCTTTCATTTCTGCAGGATGCTTTAATTTTTGTGCTAAGGCAGAGTCCGCACAGCTAAGTTTTCAGCAAGAAATGAAGGGATGGCAAAGCTTGAGAAGTGATCATTTACAACAGAACTGCAGAAATGCCATTTTATGTAGTCAATGCCGTCATTAGTATCCTGAACAGGAGCATGCAGAAGGTTGCTTTCCAGTGCACAGAAAATCATGCTTTAAAATACTTTGAACACACACAGCTCTCATGTTCTTTCCTGCACTTCAAACTTCACATTGCTTGAGAAAACCCTAAAAGCCCTTTAAAAATTTACAAATTCCTCTTCAGATTTATGATCAGGGGGAAATGTCCCCCGCAACTCATATGACCTGGAGAAAACACTGAGTGGCTTTTACCTTTGCAATTGGCTTCTGACAATATTTGCTACTGATTATGATGAAAATGATGCTATGTAGGCTTTAAAAGCTATTCCACCTCCAGTTAATCGGATTAGGCTGTAATTGATTTTCACTTTACTGACTTTTTAATGTTACTTTTCCTTCATTCTCTTTCCAGATATGCAGCTTCATTCCCAGAGCAAAATGTGGACAGTGTACAAACTGGCAGGTAAGCAAGGTTTATTGTATTCTGGTGGAAGTATACAAATCTTGAGACCATATATG